>JACEIK010000494.1:266325-281888 GCA_018107945.1 Datura stramonium | reverse complement strand
TAGACCCTGTCCTTCCAGGACCTTTCATTGGAGCATTTCTAACATAATTATAAAATAGGGTCAGCAAATACATATGACAATTGATTTGCAATATTTTGCAAGTGAATTATCTATTGAACATTAAGTTCACTTTTTTTCCCCCAGAATCTAGATAATTCATCCCACACTCAATTCATCACTAACATTTACCCCCCAAGCTCATTTAGAGACCCATCTTTGTGCGTTGTGGTGGAGTAATTGAATCATATACCGCACATTCAAATTTTTAGATGGAATTATTTGGTTTCTGACCTTGAACCAATTGTGATAGGGGAACCTTGTTGGCTAGATGCATTCGAGTGTTGCTATATGTCAAATAAACGTATCTCATACCAAATTTTATTTGGGAGTTTTGTTCTCATAACCAATGATTTAGCTATAATTGGAGGAATACAATTTTTGCTAAACCAACATAGATATGAATCAACATTATCAACATGATTTTATAATTTGGAACTGTGCTCTTAATTTAATAATTAGAGGAAACAACCTTGCAAAAATCAATTGCAAGTTGATATCAAAGCACATGTGATCATACCATAGATGCATCAATCAAACGATTCACATGGCAGGTAAACGAGTCCATATTCACCTTTTTATAAGTTTCAAAATTTCGAAAAATGTAATCTCAAACTTAGCTGATATAATGATCATTCTATCATGAGAGAATAAACAACACAAGAGAATCTTGAAGAATATTTTATTTCTTCAACATATAATCACGTGAATTCTCAATTGTTTTTGCATCAAATTTAAACCGGGATGGTCAACCGGTTATGCCAACTTATTTAAGTAAACTTCTAGTTTACTTTTGTATGTGATTTCATCATCATACCCATATTTATGTACTACAAACAAAAAAATGGCGGGTAATCTTTTACATAAATATTTATAACACGCTTCAATTGTAGTAGCATGAAGATATTAGATCTTCCCATAATTTATAGTCTCAGTCTTTTTTCAATATTTTTGAAACTTATAAGTTTCCTTTTGAGACTTACTACAATAGTAACACATTAGCTCTTCCGGAGCTCTCAATTAATTTTGTACTATCACATATTTCATCATATCAACATCATTAATAGTCTCTCCACATAGTTTCAATTGAGAAACAATTTTAAACGTTGAAGAATTGTACTCATGAACAAACTTATAGTCTTGATAAATCCAATCATATAGTGCCTTTGGGTGTGACCATCTTCAGGTGGTCATACCTTTCTTTTAGGCTATTCCAAAAAATAAGTGGATCCTTAATCGTGAGATATTCAATTTTCAGAATTTCGTCAATATGATGACGCAAGAATATCATAGTCTTAGCACGATTTTGGTTTGATGCTTTATTTTCACTTTAACAATGTCTCCAAGACCCATTGCATCCATATGGATTTCAGCATCCAACATCCATGAAAGGTAGTTCTTACCCGAACTTTAAAGGACAACGAAATCAAGTTTCGTAAGGTTAGCCATATTAAAAGAAAGAGAAAAATAATACTTTGGCCTTCAAATTTTGAGACGGTAGAGCCGTAGAGCAACAATATCATCAAAGAAATATCATTCAAAGTAATACATCTTTCGAAAAAGAAAATTTAATTTTTCTTGCCTCAGATCTTTTAAAGTGAGTGCTCAAGACAGAGACTCGTGCTGATAACGTGTTATGAAATAATAAAGAAAGAAAAAGAATATTGTAGAGAAAGAGAGAAGGAGAGAAGTTCTTATTTCTTTTGATGAGATGAAATACAATGAAGGAGAACCCCTCTATTTATAGGGATAATTCCTCCTAACTTTTCTCCAAAAGATAAACTTTCACTATAATATAAATACATGTATCCACTATAATAAAAATATTTTTATATGCATTCATTATAATACAAATACATTTATAACATTTTCAACTTTTAGGAGCAATTTTTTTTTTACTTTTTACTTACGAAGGAGTTAATATAACCTGTAAACTTAGCTCCACCAAAATAAAGAAATGATCTAAGATACATTTAATTAAACAGGATTTTATGTGGCATTTTTTTACCCTTTACTAGGAGTTAAAATTTTAAAAACATTTGAAGTGAAATTCAGAAGGGAGTGGAGAGCGCCAAACAAAGATGCTCAATGTCACCTTTTCACCATAGGATAGGAAAAAAAAATTTAAAAGAGGAAGAAGATTTTAGATTATTATACTTGGGTATTTCTATCATACAATCATAATTAGAAGAAAAGGTTTTCCTTTTAAAATTCTCCATTACTAATATTATTATTTACATAGCACATGTATGTAAACTAGTGGTAATGAGCAATTTCCAGAAAACACTATATTTTGGGAGCTAATTATCAAGCTGAATTAGCTATTGTTTCGATATTTACTATTTATAGCAACGTTATGTTGCCAAATGCTAACGAATACAGGTATTTGAATACAACATATATTATTCGTTCGCACAAAAAATACAATCAAGACGAAATATAAAAAATACAGAAAGTATATATATGGATAAATAAGCATAAAAAACATATAGTCAATCAAGGATTAACTCATAACTATAAGAATACATACATGGTAAAATCAAGGTGAAATATAAAAATACAAAAATTTTGCCTCCATCGAAATAAAGAATTATAGGAGAAAATACAAAGGTACAAAATTAATATACATACATTTGTATATTACTATATTTCAATGTATTAATGAGAAGTCCAGATTTTTTATTTTTCAAATCGTGTGACTCCAACAACCAAATCTATGCTATGCTCTCTCTCTCTCTCTTGAAGAACAAAACAGATCTATGAAATTCGAATAATCATTATGTCAATTTGGATCCTGTCTCCGATTTTCTTCTATCGGTCAGATCCCCTTTCCCTCTCTATAATCTCTCATGTATTGCGCCTACGTGCCAAATTGATTTTATACATTTTCCTCTTCAATTGATTTGCGAAAATAAATTCATAATAAACACTAGGTGGAAAATTGGAAAAAGAAAAAACAGAAAAGAGAAATTAGATTAGTTTCATAGTAACTATAGGTTGGTTCTTAGTTACAGTGGCCCAACCAAACAAGTATGATACACGGACATTTCACTATTAATAAGTATTTTTTATGATTAATACATAACCAATCTCTTAAATTTATCAAGATAATTCATTTGGATACTCAAACTAAGTCATGTTTCAATTTGAACACCTCAACTCCTTAAATTTTTTTATTAGATAGTTAACCACATAAAATATGTTATTTCCTTTAATTATACGCATTTGCCTCAATAATTCATAAAGTTTCAGACATTTTCTACTTGAAATTGATGCGTATGATTAAAGGAGATGAAATATTTTATGTAATTAACTAAACTAGCTCATAAACAAATGTAAACACACAATTTTTATTTTCAAAATTTGAATTAAAAGTGTCCAATTGAAACACTTTATTAGGAGTTGAAGTGTTCAATTGAAACAAGACTTCATATTTTTCTATACGAAGTAATAAAATACAAAGTAAACGCAATTTGTAGATGGTAATCCAGGAAAAGCATAGCCAATTGTAACTAGATATCAATAACCAATAGTAGAGAGCGCTAGTTGCACTTTTTCTGAATTGGATAGAAAAGTAGCATGCATTTCAACCTAAAGCATCATCAAGATGGGAAAGGAGAAAAGGGTGGTCCATCCTGAATGAACTACGACTCATCTATGAAAATTGACCTAAACAAAAGGATGACATTAAACTGCACATATAATCCAAGAGAACATTGTCCAGAATATAAAAAAAGATGGGAGCTTAGAATCATCTGATAAAGCTTCTTCCTATCTAATGTATTTCCCACCGGATCATGATATCGGGGTTGACCGCTCCCTTCCTGCCGGAAACTGAGGCTGCATACATGGCGAGAATAGGTCATACACTGAGAGCGAAACTTCATAAGGTACTAGTAGGAAGTAATAGAGAAGTATAACCTGACATCCTTTTTTCTCATTTTACAAGGACGGATAACTTTACTTACAAAAAAACAGCAATGACGGAGAAATATGTAGGTAGATTATCGACTACCTTTCTTACAACTATGTAATGGATTCTGTAAAGAGTTAAAATCATCTTGCAATTTATGCCTGAAAATGTTGCAACAATGCAATGGATTCTATGAGGTCCATCAGAGTCATAATCAGATACATCTTGCATTTACTGTAAAGAGCTAGATTTCACAAACATGTACATTTTATACTATATATTACCCCTATGCTCTTCATTCAAGACAACTCTGATTTCTTCTTTACAAAAAGTCCGGATGATACAGAAGCACTTGTTCACCAGATCTTCCTAAATTGCATCCTTAATCTATTAGTAGTTTTCCTTTGGTACCCTTAACATATGTTCCACTCATTTCTTCAATCTTTTTTCTCTCCTGAATCCTTACCAGTATTACTAGGAGATCTAATATTTTTGCCAAAAACATTACAACAAGATGACAATTTAATACCTGAACTACTAAATTACTGTAGCCAAAGTACCAATTTTTTAGCATCTCACTTCCTATTTCTCTACATCTTTAAACTGCTCAAAGCACATCTGCAACTAGCATACAAAAGCATGCCCAAGCTTAAAAATAGCATCTTTCCAAGCAGAGTTCTCCACTAGCATGATAAAATGTAAGCATAGTTTGCAGTTATCAAATGCCATCGTCAATTAATTAAAGCAGGATGTAAGAACCGCGAGGATCAAGTTAAAAATGCTCAAGCTTTTGCTAACCAACTCATAGATTAAATTAATTTTTAATCTGCTTGGCATCAACAACATAAACTATTAGGAGAAAACCATTGACTAGCATGCACAATCTAAATAGACACAATTAATTAATTACCGCGGTAACATAGGATGAGCTATGCGAAACTTGACAAACTCTTATTCTTTATTTCAAGGTTGAACTTTGCATGGTCCAACAATGTTTGTTCTCTCTGTAAATCTTCCACAACTCTTGCCCTTTTCCACTTCAGCTCCTTCATCCGGCTCTCAGTATCAAAATAGTTTTCAGGTAGATTAGAACTTCCGGAACTCTTCGGAAATTTGATCTCTACTTCACTTTACACAAAATGTACACAGAAAAAGAAAGAACCCAAATGATTCAGTGATGCAATCAACAAGAAAAATAATGTGTGCTGCAAACTTAAATATATCTGATATATTAAAATATACAAATTAAAAACAATTCCTAGGAGACAGTGAGATTAAGATATGAAATAACTGACAGACGCCATTCAGGTAAATCTAAAATGTGTTCTAGACTCAGAACAAGATAAATTCATAAACTCCTCCCAGAAAATTATATTATTGATTATCATTCCTGATTAACTACTAATATGTGTTGTAGACTCTTCTTCTTTTTCCCCCTTTTAGGATAATGATTCATTAAAGATGCCAATGGTCTGTTAATTATTTTGAAATGAATATGCAATTCAAACAAAATGTAACAAAAAGACTACCTGCAGAAGCTTTGCTGTAGATGTAATGAAGGGAACAGAAGAACATGCTTTCATACACCATTCTACTACAGTTGAAAAGAGAACTTGTTGAAAGGTTGAAATACAGAACTCCAGAAAGAACAAACAACAGTCACAAAATAACACCAGCTTCCCAATTAAGGCACAAAGTTGAGATAAAGTACATTACTTGATACTCAAAAAAAGGAATGAGTTAACAGGCAATCAATTCTTCCAGGTGGCTACAGTAACAAGTTGAACTATGAAAGAATAAAAATGAATGAGCAAAGACACTGGCCCAAGACGAAGGCAGGCCTCGTTACCTCCCGCCTAGGGAATATACACCATCACTCTTTATGATCCCACCATCCAAAGATATGGCTCCATGAGTTATAAAACGTAGTGCCTGCAACATGTCTGTCCTTGTTTTGTATACTTGCAACTGTGAGAAGAGTTTATAGAAGAGGGTTTCTCTCAGGCCATGACCAGTGCTTGTAACATAATATAAGTTCGCAGTGTCAATATCGACCATATTGACAGCAAAACCAAGAAAACCAGGAGGAGTTTCCAGCTCGAGCAATCCTGGCTTTGGAATAGCAAGCCTCCTCTGGGGGTCGTCAGCAACAATTTTACCAGCATATGGTCTAAAATAATGTAAAAAAGAAAAAAAAAGGAAAAAGAAAGAGAGTAAGAAATGTTAAAGAATATGATCAGCATTTGCAAGAAGAGATCATCATAACATCAAACCTTAAGTTCTCAAGACAGATTACAAGAAATCGGCCATTCAAAGCTCTCCCAATTGAAGTTCCAAAGTCCATGAAGACCAGAATGTTTTAATAAAGCCATCCCTTATATGTTTCCAGTGCTCTAAGTCCATCATGCGTCTTGCAAACAATTGCTAACATGGTTTCTAGCCCCAGATAATTTGAGAGAAGCCTGGATTTCAGAGGTTAAGATACAAATGTCAATCATAATACAGTGAACTTCCATTTTTTTCATTACAGTGAACTTCCATTATCTGTCTACTTCTTTAAGCGACATGCTTCTGTCATCTTCTATTCCTCAAAATGCAGAGGACTATTCAGTTCTAACTCCTCCGTCCGTGAGACCTAACTTTAAGCAAAAAGATGCTCATTTTCATACAAAAAAGAGTCTCAACATGCTAAAGGCTTGTTTGGCAACTAGAACCATTTGTTTCCTCTTTTCCTTAATGCTTATCATTATTAAAAAAATAATTCCCTTTTTCCCCTTAGCAAGGAACATAATGATATTTTGTTATAATAGCATTTCACGAATGTGAAACAGAACATGTGCGGCAACCTGTCCCCATCGTCATCTACCGAAAAGAAGCTGAATCTCATAACTAAAAGTAAGAGCTGAGATGGACTAAGCCATGAGATGCTCCCACACTAATCTCTTCCATGATCTCAAACCCCGCATGACTTGATAGATATTTTCCAGCAAATAAAATAAAAGGCCAAAAATAAGACAGTACAAGAGACTAGAGATTTTTTTATTAAGTTAATGTAAGACAGTGCAAGAGATTAGAGAATTTAATTAGAATTCAAAGCACCTCTAGTCTCCGAGTATCACAACAAGTTCATTTTCTGATCAAATCTAAAGAAAGCTCATACAATCATGTAGCCATATGACATGCAAACCATTTCTTTATGGGAGATCGGTCAGATTTGGACCAGTGCCTTCTGGTGACTCAAAACAGGAAATCCAAGAACTCTTCACATTGGCTAAGGAGGAGGAAGAAAATGAACGTAAGAAATAAAAGAAAGAGAGGAAGAGGAACAGGGATGACCAACAACTGACAGCTGAAGAGAGAATCCGTCCAGACCTTGAAATAGTCCTCTTTCACCATCTCTTACTCCTAAATCCAAACAAAATCTTGAACTTTTATAGTTGGCAAGTAATAAGGTTTATCTTATTCAACTTCACAGTATCAACTTTAAGTAGTTTCCTGAGCAAGGGTTATTCCCAGATCAATTTATGCGAAGTAAATGACGATGATGATAATAATAATAATAATAATAATAATAATAATAATAATAATAATAATAATAATAATAATAATAATAATAATATCATCATCAATATTTATGATTACTATTGTTTTTTATTATTATACAAACACATCTGATTAATCAGAAAAAATTAATGCAAACACATCTAAAATTTCTGGAGAGTGGACACAAATCTTTTTGGATAGACCCATTGAAGAGACATGGAAAAAACACTAATCATCAATATCCAATTTACATAGCCTACTTCCGTTTTGTCTATTTTGATTCACTTGACTCTTTCCGTGGAAGGTAAGTTCAATCTCCAAGAATTTAAACTAATATAGATAGTACTATATATTATCTTAGTCTTACAAATATCCACTTATCACCCTAAGTAGACCTATGACAAATTCAACGACCAGAACATCAAACTTTTTGTCTCAAGTCTTCACCTTCATGACCCACATAATATCATCTTGATTAGGACAAGTGAAGTGCATATAATTATTGAACATGGCTGAAGTAGCAGAGAAGGTGGACTCATAGACCAGCTTCTTCTTCTTTCTTTTTTTCTAGAAAATGCTCATAGAACAGCTTTTTTTTTTTTTGGTTGTGAAAATGCCAGCAATTACTTGCTGATGCTATGTAGGCAACATTACAAGTTACCGTCATCAACCTTCCCAAGCAGAGCAACAATTCCTATCACGTCATTCAACAACGTAAGATCAGGGATCTGAGTTCCATGATGAGTTTTCAGCTGGCAATAGATGCCAGCAGCAGAATTATCATATCTTAAGATTTGTTCAATGGTCTCCTCCTCATTCTGCCCATTGGAAGATTCCTTATTTTCAGAATCAGTTCCACTTGCTGAAAAGAATATTACCAGAGCAACTACAATACCCCAAAGCACAAGGAATTAAAACTGAGAAACAGTGAAAAGGCATATGCAAAAAGGGAAAGACAAAAAAGTTAAACTTAACACTGTAGTCTACATGGAGTACTTTTAAATAGGCAATACACAACACTAAACCCATGAACAATATATTAGGCCTCTGTCAGCTCACTCAAACAAGCTGATGGCTGACTTTTTTATTTTAAACTGGTAACTCTGTATATATATGCAATCAGAACTGAACAATACATGAGCTACAGGTAATCATGAAATCCATATTTACTTGAAATGTAAAAGACATCCCTTGATATGAAAATCTTACCATGTTTCATTGGTTCCTTCCCATGAAGACAGAGTAAAAGCATTATATTCTAGGATACCGAAAGAAAAATATAACTACAACAACCTTTTAAAATTTTTGCACATGCATTTTACAGCACACTCAATAGCTTGAAAAGAAGGGAAACAACCCTCGTGCATCCAAGTGAATCATCAGTTTGTTCTTCTGAGCCTTTAAGGGTGACATTATCTTCATGGTGTTTAATTTTTAGACCAATCTCCTGCATTGCGTCCTCAAGTTTCTACAGTAATTAAATGATGTAGTTATGAATATCGACCCGTCTACTTCAGAATATATTATCATGTGCATTATCATCTCAAATAATGGCTATAAGTAGATACATCTATACCTATTATCAAGACTATTATGCATATTACATTCATGAATAATAAAACAAAATAAATTAGGCAGATATCTTTCAGAATCTTAACAACCTTGGAGTTGCAGACAACTGCCTCAACAGTTCAATTTTGCATTGTGTCCACGATTGCCAGCAAAAACAAAGGAATTAATCTGACCTCAGCAGTTGAGTGATGGATCATGCACACCTAGTGCCTTAGGACTGATGGATAGCTGGAAAGAGGCGTCAAAGCAAACATCAGTTTGTTGGAGTTGCTTATTAAGAAAAGATTCAACAATTGTCTATTATAAGGTCTAGAGTGCCCACCACATCTAGGTATAACAACTAATAGTACAGCATAAATCCTTCCAAGCCATTTTTTTCCTTTGTTTCATTTAGGAGGAAAATAAAGATACTTCCTTTGAAAATAGACAATGAAGGTTGAACATTAAGATTTCCACTACAGGATGCCAAAGTTTCTGCAGCCAATATACTATATAGATGGAAAGAGGCCTAAGCTGAGGCTGAGGATTTAATTTAACAGTACTTATTTTTAGTAAATTTAGAATGTGTGACCAACTATTGGGCGGAAACAAACTTGACAATTTCGAGTACTAGTTCAAATACTGGCATCAACTTTAAATAATGGAAGTGCTTTGAAGCTAAGTCTCTTAGTGTAAGATATAAAAAATTGGTAAGGGAACTGAAAATGGAATTGATATTATCATTTACGGAAAGAAAAAACTACTCAGAAGTGCATTCTCAATCTGTTTGAAGAGAACGGACAACATAAATATAAAGTGAAAAATGAAATAATATTTATGACTTCCTTGTAGGTTTCTAATTATGCGTTTCTCAGCATCAACTATCAATATACATATCCTTTACAGATCAGAAAATAACAGTAGGACTCTCAAATTTTCCACAGTCAATTGGCATGCAGATGAATACCAGCAGACCAACATCTGCCCCCAAGACCCTACCTAGTAACATCCAAGCAAGTCAGCTAAACAAGCCAACCTCACCATCACAGCATATCTTGCAAAGATGACACTCACCATATCCGAAGTGCAGGCAGTTAAATGGATTAATAAAACCAAATAAAATAATGCAGGGCCCAAATAGTAATCTCAGTTCTTGAATATAGTCCTCATTTATTTCTCAATCACAAGATCAACCCCATTTTACATGCCATTTTTTATAAGTAACCTCTTTTTACTTGCCATTACTAGGCTTAACGAATACCAATAATCAAAAACTAAATTAAGGACCTTCAATTACGTAATCAGATCCAAAGTTTAAAAAAAAGCATGTTTGCTCCCATAAATCAAGCTGATTAGCTTGAAACTTGACAGACTTTGCCTGTTAGTTATATCCATGTTGGCTCCATTCTAATGTGTGTCAAAAAAACACAACTATCATGCGCATCAAACCTCTAATAGTCCTTGAAAATTAATGCACAAGTATAAAGTAACTTGCAGCTTTGTCAAAGGTAACAGAATAATATATAAAAAAATATAATAGTAAAAGTGAACTGCCACGTTCAGGCATGGTGGTAAAACCAAAAGCATTAGGAATGTCATTATCTAAATTGGTGCTTTGTTTTAGTATGAGGAGCACGTGTCACAATCATTAGCAAGTCATACATTGTTTCGACAAAATGGGTGCCACAAGAAGATCCTTTGAGAAAGTGGTGATCTGAAGATTTAAACAGGTTGTATTATGAAGATTTGTTATATTAAATGCAAAGCATTTGCATGGAGGCTGAAGCTACCTATAAATTGACACTATATTGAGTGAAACTACATTAAGATGTAGTTTTAGAGTTGGAAACTCAGTGTTAGTGTTTGGGTGAAAAAATTTGTTAAAGTCTCAGATCTTACACTTGGGTGTTCTCTTTATGAGCATTTTGTGAGGTTATTCTATCTTCTAACGCTTATTAAGATTATTAGAGTGGCACCTCACTTCTTTACTCTTTGTACCCATCACTGAAATAGTGGTGCTCCCTGCTTGTGGATGTAGGTCTGATTGGACAAGTGACAACCATGTGAAATGTTTTGTCTTTCATAGTATATTTCTCTTACATATTCTTTTCTATAAAAAAGGGAATTTTGTTATAACAACAGCACTAAGCAAGTGCTGAAAATATACAGGTATGCAAAAACCAAAAGAAACCCTTGCTAATCTTGTAGGGATTCTAAGAGGCTAAGTACTGATTCTGCTTCCATTAGAAATTCTTCCTTAGACAAAAAAGAAAACAAAAGCATACAATTGGAGCTTGGAATACATGTGTGGAGTTTGTTTTGTCTTCAAAACATCTAGAATTCCTTTCTTTACCTACAGTCTACCAGATGCACACAGACACTGGGTTCCACCATATTCTGATTTAGTGTCTTAGTGAAATATTCAGATTTACTTCTTCCGGAGGCTTCCCTCACCCTCCTCAGTCGAGGATATTTCAATTTATTTTAACTCTTAGGGATTCTTTAGTACGCAAGATAAGGATAATAATCTCGGGTTAAAATGCAGGAGAATTTTAATCCCGCATTTGGTAAGTATTAGTTAGTCTTGGGATTATTTATCCCCCATTTATATAATGATAAGCTATCCCATATATATGGTGGGATAACTAATCCCATGGGATAACTTTGTTTATCCCATCCCCATACCAAACGACCCCTTAGTGAATGAAAAGAAAAAGAACTCCGACTCTAAAAGGAAGAGGAAGCTGAATACTGAAGTAGCTTGAGGGACAATATACCGGGCGAGAAAAGAACTGGTGGATTTAATGAGAGACTTTTCCAAAGCTCAACCTTTAAAGAAAAAGAAATTTCATCTCGCCCGCCGTCTCTTGCTTTTAAAATTCCCAATTTCCACCAGATCCTAACATCCTTCTTCCTACGTGGTCCATGATGTTTATTGTCTTTAGTTTAGATATCGTAAAAATCTCTAACTAGAACCCTAGTTTCCCTCATTCGGATAATATATGATACCTCAAACTAGCAGCCAAAGGAGCATCGAAATTGAAGAAGAATTGTATCCAGACCACATGCATGACGACTTTTTCTGGTGTCCATTAGCATTAATTAAGTGTTTATGTTTATATGTGTGTTATCTTGAAACTCAATTGACAGAATGAGAGTTTTCAATTGAGTTGAAAAAAGTCATTTAATTCACTAAACAGTCAAAGGCAAAAGAGAAGAAAAAGAAGAGGGAAACCGAGAACCGGCACCTTGTCATTGTCAATCGACATTTTCCGTTGGTCGCCGTCCATCGTTGGGCCGCCAGAGATTCCGAGCAAAGTGAGACTGGCACAGTGGTGGGAGAGTAGTAGAGAACAATGCGCGTTAGTTCTGACAACAAAGTGGAATATAGGGTTTTGAGGGTATGAAGGCGTTTTGGCACTTACTTGGTGCGTAAAACTGACTCACACTCTACACGTGGACAAAATTTTATTCACTTGTCAAAAATGCCCCCAGCTTGCAGAAAGTAAGCTTGATAATTTGCGGTGCCGAATCTGCTTCATTAAATTTATGAATGATTTTTTTATCGTCGTTGTGAAACTAAAAATTTTAAGAAAATTTAGACATAAATTAGAAGATTTGATATTGTTATTCATGGAAATATAGCATTTATTCCTAGATACACAAAAAGCATACCGCATTCAATTCACGAAATATATTATGTTTTTTAAAAAGCTTCATGATGTGAAAGGTTTCCTAAAATCAACATTGTTAGAATCAATGGTTAATTTAAGTAAGCATCGAATAATAATAACAATAAAAAAAATAAGTTAGTGATATTCTTGATTGAAAATTATTGAGCGATGCTCTTTTATAATTTACAACATTAGGTTATAGTGAAATCTCTCGGTTAGTTCTTTGTCTAATGAAGAAATGCTAAAACGTATAAAAAAAAAAAAGTAAAATACAAATGCGAGCACAATAGAGTTACGTAGTTTAGTATGTAAAGAAATGGCAGGGATCGTCTTTATCTTAAAGTAATAACATTCTTGGCCAAAGCAATAACCAAAAGATTCAAATTGAAGTCCTCTTTTAAATAACGTGCGAAACTCCTCAACTTCTTCTATTTTTACTTCACAAAAAAAACTATAAATTTAAATACTTAAGATATGATATAGGATGTTTGACTAATAAAAATATTTCTCTCAAGTATAATGTTGTACGTCGAATATGGCTTAGAACTTTTATGTATACCCAGAATGTAAATAATTTTTTTAACGGGGACAACAACAGGTGCACTGTCTGCTTTTTCTTCAATCTTCTCCACGATCGGGTCTTTATTATAACCAAAGTGGTGAAAAGAATCAAAACGTATAGCTGCATCCATAAGCATTTTATGTTACAATCTCTAAGATGCATTATATGTTTAAAAAGAGAGGTAAAACACTTTGTTGCTAATTGGGTATCACTCTAGTACAAGAAAGTTATAATCCTTTGGATTTCTTCTTGTTGCTGAGGCATTGAATTGCAGAGTTATATAGCACAACCTTTGAGAAGATAATTTTGTACACTCTGCACATGTATAAGATTTTATTCTATTGTCAAAAATGCCTTCGGCTTATAGAATGTATTTGAAGCTACTTCTTAGCCAGCTGACCAAAGCTTAAATTAAACATTTTAAAAAATATTTTTAAAAATATTTACGATAAGAAACAATTTGTGTTTGACAAAAAAATTTCAAGAAATCTTTTGAGCGGCCAATTAGTGTTTGTCGAATTGTTTGAAAGTCTTCAAGTATATTTTCTCAAAAGTTCTTTTTAAAAAAAGAAGTTATTTTTTAACACCGAAAAACAATTTTACCCTACTCTCCATAAGCACTTATTTTCTCTAAAAGCTTGGTTAAATACGTCACTTTTTTAAAATAATTGCTTTTTGAAAGAAAAATATAACACTTTTGGCCTTTCAAAATCTTGGGCAAACAAATTATAAATCATATGTATTCTTGGCGTGAAGAAATGATTAAAACTCTTGAATCATACTTATTCAACGTATGGAAAGTAATTTAAAACTTCTTGGATCATACTTGCCCGTTTGGCCATGCGAGATGAAATCACAATTGAAAAAATCATGATATAATCGTATGAGATGAAGTTTGAAGTTTTGTTTAGACGTCTGATTTGAGATTTATAAGTTGTATTTTTTCCTCGTGAGCATGGAAGCTGTAAGTTGTAAAGCTTATTAGTGCGAGAATATAATCTTGCAAATAAGTTAAAATTTATAATAAAATATAATATCTTATCTTGGCTCCAGTTAGTGATAGAAGGTCACATTTCCACTTGTAGGCTGCAAGTTTTGCCAAAGTCGGGTTTTGCCAAGAAGTCGGCAACTTGGTTGACCTCTCTAGAACAATGAGTGATCTGATGATTGATATTAGTGAGCAAACTGGAAGTGCTGGTCACAATGTTGTTGAGCTTTAGTTTTGGTGTCTCTGTCGATCAACATTAACATCAAAGTAGGAGTGCTATAAATACATTAGATAAACTTGCGATTGGATAAACCTTCAATTGGATAAGTTTGCAATAAGATAATCTTTTAATATGTATATTTGTATTATAGTGATTCTCTATCTTGTTTCTTTGAAAATAAAGGGTTCTCCTTAATTGTATTTCAACCCTCAAGAGAAATAAGAACTTCTCTCCTTTACTCTTCGTGTTCTTAGTCTTATTATTTTATAACAATTGATGATTATTTACATTAATTGAAATGATAATAAATTGATAAGAATACTAGTATTTATGAAATTAAACATGATTATCAATAGATTATAAAACATAAAAAAATGATAACAAACTAACAAAAAATTTGAAAATCACATAATTACCAATGTATTTTTAAAAATTAAAAAATATATATAAGAATTGTATTTTGTGCTATTTTGGACTCCATGTTATTGATGAGGCATCCACAACTGCTTTTTGAACTCCAACTGAGTAACTCTATGGATTTTCTTGGAGGGCTATAGGTGTTGATTTGTACGGTACACAACAGAAAAAACGATGACACCAAAAAGGGGAAGAAGCAAAGCGCCATCAACAGCTACTATCAAGGCGGAGGTATCAACTTGAGCATTTGGACCAACTCCTTCTCGTACTTTGCAATACTTTTAATCTGTTCTTGTATCTTATCTCGCGTTTGGCTTAATTCCTGCTTATTACCTTCCATTACCAGGTCTTTGTCATAGCCCACGTCATGAAAATCAAGACCCATAGAAGCTGCATTCATGAGCATTTTATGTTACAATTTCTAAGATGCATTTAATACGTCTGTTTTCAGATATTGCAGAATATATAACAGATATGGAATCTCCACAAATAGTAATCTTTAGACTTTAAGCTACAAGGTTCAAGATCATGATTTTTCAATAACCTAAAGAATGAAATAATTCAAAGAAGATGTTACCACTGCCTTTTGCATGCGTCTCTGCAAAGTATTAAACATAAAGCAGAGACAATAAGTTAAG
>JACEIK010000494.1:212777-260097 GCA_018107945.1 Datura stramonium | reverse complement strand
ATAAGGAGAGGATTGGCACACATGTTCTTTCTTTCAAAGTTTGGAGAAATTTTATTATGAAAGTGTTCTTTGGCAGATGATGGATAAAGACCGAATACATGATTTAATTTGTAAACTATGAATAACAGAAAGATTCAGTTCTAACCCATCGAGCATCTGGAAGTAGACGACCCAACCACCGGACAGAAACATGACTGAAACTTTCAAAATTCTCTTCAATTTTATACCCATCTACCTCTAGCTTTTCCAGTATCATCTCAATACTCTCTTTACCCTGCAATTAAAAGCATGTAACAATCCTTTATTAGGTTTTATGAGCAGGATTTTTTTTTATATGAACGTGTAGGATCTGTATGACACCAAAAATAAATTCCAAGGTTCAATGGAACATAATAGAACTATACAATATAGTTTTACCTGCAGCATTGGAAAATAAACACACCTCAGGCGAGCATGTGCTTCGAGGGATGGTTCTGTTCCTGAGAAATACAAATTTGATCAGAGACTATAAAGTGCACTCTGATAACAGGATTTGAGGAATATACTTGCTAGATGTTTGTCATGACAAGTGATGTACGTGTTACCTGAACCATCATTTAAKCCATTGCTTTTCTTTTCATGAAAGCGAAGTTGCATTACAAACTCGGGACCATTGCAAGACAGTGAGTTTGTTGTTGCCACCTCTCCACCTTCAATTTCAGATAAATTATTTCCATTTACCTGCGAATTTGCATAAACAGAAAGATCTGTTTAAAAAGAAAGAGAGTGTCTACTAGAACAATAATTGGCAAATTAAAATTGAGATTTCCCCAAAATATTAGAATTTTCTTTAGTAAAAATTGGTAAAAGGTGCTCCAATTAAGATTACCTAAAAATTTGACCAACTAGCCACTTATTTTGTGGTGATAAGACAACCAACAGTTCCCAAGTTATGACAGAAACTTTAATAGTAGCCGAAAATTCTCACTCAAATGATCGTTTTCCTATTTATATGATCAGTAAAGCTTATCTCTAAGACTGCATGACAAAAAAAAAGGCATGGACAGCTCTCGTTGAAATGCATTGAAGGTTAAAAAAGAGAGGACAACTACCAGCACCAGTTTGAAAGAAAACAATAAGGAAACACCAGAGATGAAACATCTGCACAACGTCTGTTTAGACAACTAATTTACATAACAGACTGAATTGAATTTCTTACCAGAAAAAGCTATTTAAGAAATTAGGTATTGATTTCCTTTCCTTTTTAGAACATGTATTACATAGTTATTATTTAAACCCCAACAGCTGAGTTCTCTCAGACTCTTCTTTGTCACATAAAAATTGGAATGAAATCAGAAGAACAAAGCAGTAAGAGAATGGAAAGAACAAGGTACTGAGGAAGAGGAGAAACTTGGTCAACTTAATTCACAAGTAACAAGATTGGTTCGCTACATGCAAGATCAATACACAATCAAAATACCAACTGATACAGTGGCGTGCAGACATAAGAGGTCATGATGAAGAATAAATTCCACATAGGATAACATTTACACTGCAGCTCACTTTTCAACCTTCAAAAAAGACATAAAAAGAAATCCTCAACAAGATATAGAGATGAACATTGCCAGAGAAAGGCTATCTTTAAGATCAAGAGTGTAAAAACACATCCATTGAGGACCTTGATGTGGTGAAATTGCAGTTAAAAAAAAAACATGAAGGGAAAGGTTAGTCCTCCACATTAAGTTTAAAGATGAGATGTAGTCGGATGCAATCAAGCTCAGGAAGTAACACACTGACTTTTCATTATTTTTTATCTATAAAAGGGAAGATTGTGTATAAAATAGGTATACAAAAGTCCAAGGGGACATTTAATGATTCTCAACAAAAACCAACCTTTCATCTTATACTAATTGGTATCTCCTAGTTTTCCAAAAAGAATACCAAAAAATATAAAGTGTTTGGCGTCTGTTTGGCTTTATAAAAAAAACAGCTGTACCTGAAGCTCAATAGGCATCATGGTTTTTCCAGTACTTGATACTTCATCACACTGCCCAAAGAAATAATAATGAATAAGATAGAGAAGGTCAGAGGCACAAGATAATACAGCAGAAGTGTGAACCGTGTAATACAGCAAGGCCTGTTTGAAGGGGTATTACAAAAGTTGGAATACAAATGGAATAGGTATTAAAATGATGCTTAAAGAAACACGAAGCAACTATGCGGACCTCTTAAACCAACTTATCAGAAAAACTCTTTAAGCCACTAACCTGAATATAAGGGAAGTATATATCTTTCAGTTTGTATTGCAGTTGCTGTACGTTTTCGCTTCCTATCTTTGGATAAAAAATTTCAACCTGTCAATAATGTTTGCAACAATGGTGTTGAAAGTTTATCACATACATTTGTTATTCATAAAAATAGTTTGGACGACACCACAATAATTACCCATTTAAAAAAATAATTAGAATTGAGAAAGGTCTAAGTCCATGGATACAACCTATCACAACAGTATCAAGAACCATACATATTTGCAGCAAAAGTATCTATTTGGATATCAATCATATCCTAAAACATTAGGATGGGAAATGAACTCAAAATTGACTTCAGAGAAAGATGATACTACAGAACTCTAATAATCAAACGGTCAGCAAGAGTCCAGAAGAATATTTTACTTTAGTGAAGCTATCATCAGTTGAGTGGCGTAGTTCATCTTCCAAGGGGTCTCTAACATTTCCATCAGCCTAAATGAAAAAAAAAATATAAACATAAGAAGATAAGATAAGGAGAAAGAACTGTTTACAAGGACAAGGGGCAAATGATAAGAAGAAAGCAATATTAAACAATGATGAGCACCCTCCAAGCTTGTTGAGAAGAAGAACAGTGGAGTAGCGATTCTCTCTTAAGATGTAACACAAATACTTTCTTAGACTCCTTTGTCTTTGAAGAAATTGAGGCTTGTCTACAGAAAAGGCAGCGTGAAAAAAAATAAGTTCTTTCGTTTTGTCTAAAATGAAGTCATTATAAATTTTAACAAAACATACCTTCCCAAATGCATAGATGCAATAGGTCCTCCATAACCAAACATACCAAAGAAAGGCTGTAAAAGCAACCACCATGTCAGATAACATATAAAAGAAAAAGTCCGCCAAGAGGATAGAGACACTGCTAGATATAGGAACAAATCACTGTTTGGATTCCTTGTTCACTAGTTGGATGAATTAAGAATCACACTATATGGTAAAAACAATCCTAGTTTTCATTAAGAGATAAGAACCATCTGTAGAGAAAAGGAAATAAAAAGGAAGACAGAAAGTTATACGTACAAGTTGGTAAGTTTTCATATATATACAGATAGACATAGTTATATATTCGATTTAAACTTGCTGCTTGTTTTTTCTTCCTATAAAAGAGTATTAATTTAGGTCTTTCAACTATTGATAGCTGACTATGAATTTCAGTTTCTGCCTCCAGTGGCTAAACTTTCAACGAAATTATGCAAAGACTAGTATGCTCTATGGGTTAACTACAACACCTTCAAATCGACAGGTTTATAAATTTCAAGAGATTTTCTCACAGCTCTCGCAAATATAGAGCTTTACAAGGAACACAATTGCAAAGTAAAATAATATCGAACTGACATTGGATAAAAGTATCTGCTGATAACTCATTAGCAGATGACTCCAAATAACACCAAAGAACCTCAAGTGTCTTCTGTTAATTAATTCATTAATGTTCAAAACATTCATGGGATAACATACAGGATACTTCACAGTGCTAATTTACCCACACTTTGTATGACGTAAAAAAGTTTACAATTTATCTTAAGTTTTTCTACGATTATACCAACTGTAGCTAGTCCTTTTTTGGTAGCGAGAAGAATGTCGTTTCATTCAAAACGAAGAAATAAGAACATAAAATTTATTTTTATGCAAGAGATTTATCATCTAAAATTGGATATGTGACTGCTTATAAATTCAATATGTTAAGTTATTTCTTAGCTGTAATCACACTTCAACAGCAACGCAAGTGCAACACCTTATATTCAATTCAAGATGAACTTCCTAGAGCATGATATCTAAATGAAAATGTATTGCATCATAAAAAGTATAACTTAAAGCATTATCCAAAAAAAAGTATATTAAATCCACAGAGGCAAAATGTCTAGATGAATAAAATATTGAGATACAAAATCAATAATAATTCAAGCAAGTAGTTAACTAGATCATGAAGATTTCTTAGTGCAAGGTTCTAGATCATGAAACCACCAGTGTGTGAGTAATTTCTATACACAAGTTTGATTACTCCATCAGTGTGTGAGTAATTTCCAAACACAAGTTTGATGACACAGTGTGTGAGTAATTTTAGAAAGTAAACGTAAGTCTTTTTCTCCGCCAAATATTCTTCAAACAACTAGTTTTACACGTAACATAAAACCTTTCTCCACATTCAATTTAATCCTCTCGGATGTCAAATACAAATTAGGCTATAATTTAGAAAACTAGAAGAATGTTAAAAGTACAAAAGGAAACTGAAACTTTGAACTTTTGGCATAGCAAAAAGTCTAAGAAACACTTTTAATTAAATACCCACAAAAAACCACAAACGATGAAATCATCAAAAATGAGACTTTTTTGGTAGAGATCCAATAGAATAAAAATAAGAATGAGTGTTGCAATGCTTAGGAGATTAGAGGGGAGGAATCGCCCTTTTTTAGCAGGGTAAGTGTAGTAAGTCTAGAGAATGAAACAACTTGTCTCTAAGTTCATGCTGGAACCATTACTAGCATAGAGATTTTAAAACTCAACAAATGCAACAGTAAATAGATATCTAGATCTGAATATTGGAAGTTTATTTCTAATAGAAGTCTTTTGGCCATGGCTAAGTAAACTGTGTATTGGAATGACGCACCGTTAAGTATGGAGGTTTTCCTCCTCTGCCTCCGTCTCTCGATAATTTATGTAGAGAAGCTCCCCTCTTTCCCCTGAAACACATACAGCAACACGTAATTGAAAAACGATCAAAGCCCAATAAAACACAGTAACAATAGAAGAACTGACGACGTAATTTAAGAAAGCAACATCACGTTTCCAAGCTTGTTTTAAGATAGAAATAACGAGAGAATTGAATGAAGATAGTTGCATATAAAGTGAAAATTAATAAACTACATGCAGCTTTTCTCTGCATTAACTGTTCAGATCTAATTTATCTGATTTGCTGTCAAGACATCCTTTTTTCAAAAAAGAAAAAAGAAAGAAAGATTAAGTCATTAATCTCATATCTATCAATAAGTGAAAGAGATCATAAGGAATCATAAGCAATGGTCTAAAACAGTCAAAAGAAAAGAGAAAATGAGGCCTTTCGGAGGAATAGGTGTTCATCCATATAACTTAAAACTCGAACCAACTTTCAATTTTAAGGACTGATTTTTAGTGTTTTGGCTCCAACCTCAAGAAGAACCACTTATGCAGCCCATAAGATAGTGTTTTAATAATGTAGCTCTTAAGTTAACATACACATCATTCTGATAACTAACAAGATCCCAGTTATATCAGGGAAAAGAAATTACCAATTCACTAAAGAGTTTTCAGCACTTCCATCCATTCCAGGGCCTGTGTCAAATAATGTAATCCTGTTCTCAGTTAACTCTAGGCTGCAAAATAAGAGAAACAGTGACAGTTTCAAGGCTGTACGAAACACGAGCTATAGGTAAAGACAACGAAACAGCCATAGGTGCCCTTCGACATAACAGGATATCCAATCTAACTAAGATGTAGGGTTACAAATAACCAGAAGAGCTGAGCTAAGCAACTACTGTCGACAGCAGGTCAAACCAATAAATGTGAGTACATGCAGAATACTATAAGAATAAATTTAATTAGAACAACAGATTAAAAAGATGCAGGTATCTAACTTTCCAGATACTCAATTATACATCCTTGAAAATTTATTGTTAGGCTCAAAACAAAAAAGAAAAATTGAAGCATCCTGTACAATTAATATCACCATCTCTAGATACTAATAACTTGCAATGTAAGAATTTGAGTTGATTACACGCCTATCCAACGACGAAAGTCCGTACCTTATTAATCTCCTCTGGCTTGTATGATTGGACCATACAGCCTGCAATGAATTATCCTGATACAACATTGAAATGAAGTTAATGCTTAAAGTGATCAACATAATTAATAGAGAAAGTTATATGAAAAAGATGCTTACAATTAAATCCGCAAGAGCGGTTTCAAAAGTATCCGGTATAAGATCCCACATATTCTAGGCCAAGTGAAAAGAATATGCTCAGTTACATATATATACTTGAATAGCATGGCGTCAGAGACCGAAGAACCAACCTCTTTCTTATCAGTTTCAAAATCTTCACAGGGCTTTGCTGATCTCTTTCTTCTTGGTGTTTCAAAATCTTCACAGGGCCTTTTGCTCGACCTGCCACGTGACAACATTAACAAAACCTTACTTGAAATTTTGATCAACCTTTAATTAAAAGCCAATAATAAACATTGGACATAGGTAGATAGATGTTCTCTCGAAAAAGAAAAAACAAGCTGATATAAGGAAAAGTGGCAAAACAGAAGGAACAAAACATGAATAAAACCCCAAAGAAAAGAAGAGATTTTGACTGATCATGCTTTGACTAGAGTCCATATATATATCAATGTTTAGTAGCTACAGCACGTATATATGCATGGAAATGAGATGTATATGAATAATTTTTGTGTATACAATGAAATTGACTTACATTTCTTGTAGCTGCAGAAACTGGATATCACAGAGAGAAGAAAGAAGAGTTTTTCTTTTTTTTATAACAATAGCAAAAGCATCAAGCGATATATACCTATCCTGGAAATTTACATTGCCAAGAGCCAACACATTTTTAAAACTGATCTTCAACATTTTAAAGTTCTTTTGTGGACTCACCACTTACAAAACATCAATTTTTCTTACAAACACAATTTCAAATGATAATTGAATTGAAATAGCGAAGTGAATAAAATATATATCCACTAATGATTATGTTTCAAAATAACACTATTTATGAGAATTGAATTAAATAGCAATATATAAATAACTAAGAATCCACTAAATATATATATATATATGTGTGTGTATGTGAGATTATAATTTAAATATTATAGTTGATTTTATCAATTATTAGAAAATAAAAAATCATAAAAATAAATGAATAAATTTGATTCAATTTTGGCTCGAGCACATTATAATGTCAAACATATAGAAAGGATATGAGATGAGTGACACAAACTGACACATTGATGGACACATTAAGAAAAGGATATGATTTTTATTGTTCTTGTCTTTAAACTGTTTTTGGTTTTATTAATCTCAACTCTCATCATAAGAAATATTGCTTATAAATATTTATGTTATTTTTATTAAATATCATAATTAAATATGGAAATATAGATTAATTAAGTGATACTAATATATGTTTGAATATATATTACTAATTTTGTACTGACACTAACCTTGCACTCGCATTGACACTAACTTTGCAATCGACACTTGCAATGACACTAACTTTTGCACTGATAGATCTTTATAACTAATTATAAATGAAAAAATTACATAATTAAACAAATCTTTCTACATAATTACATTATATAACAACACTTTAAAAAAATTAAAAGCAAAATAATTACACAAATAGCTTTTTTTTTTAATCTTTTTACCGTGTGGTTATCATGTATCAACATTTTTACATCTCTCCAATCCCAAAGATCTCGATTTTGCTCCATCGAAAATTTGATTGTCCATCTTCATCAATATCCCAAGTTTTCCTCCCGTTTTTATTCCCACGATTTCAATCAATATTCAAAACTTCTGTTATTTATGCGTGAAGTATTTTACTTCGTTTTTTATCTTTATTTCACTTATCATAGTTCAAATTTTAAATACTATCAATTTTACTAACATCCGAAACTTCTAGGGTTTTTTTCAAGATTTAATCTTCGTTTTAAAAATAACTAATGGGGCATCTTCAAGACTAACGCGAGGTACATCATCTGATGAACAATCTATTCAAGACGTCATGGTTTGGCCTCGTGTATTTTCACTCGCAACAACCAATTGATATGTGCAAGTAACATATACCGAGTAGATTCCGAGAGGGGACTAAATCCCAACATGACCCAAATACAATGCGAAAATTGAGTGAAGAATGCAAATCGGACATGGGCAAGTCAATAGCGTAAGATACATGTATCAAAAATCAAAAGATGATATATGCAAAGCGCCGTATACATGAAAATACTAGAGATAAGGATCGAATTAGCAAAGGAAAAGGTCAATCTCGTCAATCTCTTCAAAACCAAACCTCCCGAAACTAGAGTGAGTTCTCAAATTTTTTTCCTTAATTGATTTGTTTGATGAATAAATTACAAATATTATTCAATTTGGGGGAATTTGCTCGTTTTGATTTGTGTACCAATTTTGGGTTTTTTTTGCCTATTTTTACTTTGTTGCATATGTATCGCATATTGGAATTAGTTACAAAAGGGAGTTTCTTTTTCCGATCTGGCGTTTCCAAATGAGGTCTTTGAATATTTGATAAATGCATTCCTTTCCCATAAAACAAAGAAAAGAAGCTGATACAAGGAAAACAGAAGGAACAAAACATGAATAAGACCCCAAAGAAAAGAAGAGATTTTGATTGATCATGCTTTGACTAGAGTCCATATATATATATATATATCAATGTTTAGTAGCTACAGCACGTATATATATGCATGGAATGAGATGTATATGAATAATTTTTGTGTATACAATGAAATTGACTTACATTTCTTGTAGCTGCAGAAACTGGATATCACGGAGAGAAGAAAGAAGAGTTTTTTTTTGGGTAAGTAACAATAGCAAAAGACCGCGATATATAAATTATCCGAATTTACTATGCAAGGCTTGGACCATGCATTTATAAAATCTGATTTTCAAATATTTTAAATATTTTAATTTAATTAATTTAGGATTTATTTAATTATTTGATAAAAAATTAATGATAATTGAATTAAATAGCGATGAATAAAATATATCCCCGAATGATTATGTTTCAAAATAACACTATTGATGAGAATTGAATTAAATAGCAATATATAAATAACTAAGAATCCAATTAAATATATATATGTGTATGTGTGAGATTATAATTTAAATACTATAGTTGATTTTATCAATTATTAGAAAATAAAACTATAAAAATAAATGAGTAAATTTGATTCAATATACTAATTAAAGAAAAAAAGACAATAAAAAGTTAAAAGTGAGGAGGGAAATAAATATTTCACAAATAAAGAAAAAAATTAAAAATATATAAGTTTTAATGTTAATAATTATGTGTACTAGTTAGTCGTAAAGTCATTCAATTAAAAAGAAAGATACGTGTCCAATTAAAATCAATGTCTTAGCCATGACTTCAATTGTATTTACTCCAAAGACCAGAGAAATTAAGTATTGTAGGATTGGCTGCATCGTTTGCAATCATCTTGTTTTAGCTATTGAATGATTTATTGTCTGGTAATCATCTTTGTTTTAGCCATGTCTAAATACTTTTTATTTACGTAGTGTTAAGTTTCATATTGCTTACGCTAATTCCTCTTCTTTTTTTTTTTTAATTTCTTTTTATCTTGTTTGTTTGCATATTTGGTAGTAAAATGAAATCTTCACAGAGACAGTTACTATCATGAGAATAAATGTCGCCTCTTAGATTTCAAATGTGCTTTTCCTCTGCCATTCATATCTTGCTTCCTCGAAATACCTCCAAATATCAGCATGCCAAAGAAGAAGCTGGAACTGAGTCCCGACCAAAGATTATTATTTTTCCTAAATTGTTTCATGTTCCGTATTATTATTTGCCAGGGTTCGCCAAGCAAAAATGCTAACATTTTAAATTTCTTTTTTCTTCTTTAATCTAGTTGGACCCCCAAGGAAGAGTGTGAATTAATTGTACTCACTAGTGAGATATTTGATATTTTAAACCAAATAAAAAATATTTCTTACAGTTAAATCTAAAAATGATGAAACAATTTTTGAGAAGTGCAAACAATTTTCTAATTTAATCCTTTAAAATTTATATCAGAAATCAATGTCTTAGCCATGACTTTCAATGATATTTCATCTATAGATTAGAGAATACTTTACTTCCATATTAGCTAAAAAGAGTACTTTTCTTTTATTTTCATAAAAAATCTTGGCTCTATGGCATTATTAGCTGCAAGTGTCTATTAAATATTAACCATGGAAGTCATCTTTATTGAGTTTAATTAGTGCTCTGTCTAAATACTTCTTTACCTCTGCCGTTCATATCTTGCTTCCTCGAAATACCTCCAAATATCAGCTTGCCAAAGAAGAGCATAAATTAAATGTATTCGCTAGTCGGATATTTGATATTTTAGACCAAATAAAATGATATTTTCATTCAGTTGAACCTAAAATGAGTGAAAACAATTTTTCAGAAGTGCAAACAATTTTCTAATTTGGATTCTATGGCCCCAAAAGCTACTTTTAAACTTCTTAAAAGCTTCCAGCCTTCACAGGAATTATATAAATGACTTAAAGATAATTCATATCTTTATAATTATTAAAGTAAATTTATGTATTCATAAATTGAAAATCGGATTAATGTGTTTAATTAAAAGTCCTCTTTTTGAGACATTCTGAGCGACTCTTTAAAAGTTAACTTTTCTTTTTGCAAATATGTAACTTGAAAATTATAAATTAACCTACTGAGTTGGATATAATATTTCAAGTGCTATAAAATGATTTTCAACAAAATTATTTTTCAAACTTCTATTTTCAAAAGTTATTACTCTTTTTTGTCATAAAATATTTATGTTTGCTGCCAACCGCATTTGCGAATTTCAGGTGTTAACACTTTCCCTTGAAGATAACCCAAATCCTTATTATCACGCCCCACCTTGAGGCATGATTGACATCTAATGTCACACTAGGATCTGGGCCGGGCATATGCATCTCTCGGTGCCTACTAAATACTCAAATTCAAGAAAACGAATGCTATATTCGATCAGAACATGTACGGCCGACAAGGCCACACAACACCAGAAAAGAAAACAAATTTGAATTTCCAACCAACATAACAATAATAGGATCATATGCGCCGACAAGACCACCATGGTGTCTAGCTTATAACAAAATGAAAATGTATAGTCATATAAATACTACAGCTTGACGTGACCGCTTAAATGAAAGCTATACTAGGCCCCATACTACCAACATACAAATGAACATACATAGGCCCTTACATAATAATCATTGTCCCTCTCCTTTTCCTATTCGCCGCGCATTTCCAAGACTCCGAACTCGGGGTTAATGACAACCGACTAAAGATTGTATCTCGGCAAGCTCTAAGAGTGAAAATATTGGCTCCGGGACAGTGGCCCCGCCTACCCAAGTGCTATACAAATAAAAGAGATGAACCTCTACAATCCGACAACTCCGAATGAAAGTTAAGCTAGCCAATCTCGCCGACTAATAGCCGCTTAACGCGGGAGATCCTAAACCCCGTCTCGTCTAAACCTCGCATGCAAGTACGCAGCTGGGCCCCATAGCTGGGCGCGCATAATATTGCATCGAATATGTAAGGCGCAATGAAAAGCCGAACGAAAGCCGATGACGACCGAAAGTAAGTAGCAAAAGGGCGTAGATAACATGTAAGCTTTCTCTTATCCATAACTCCGTATCTAGTAAATCACTACACGTATATGAGCCGAACTATACGACTATACGTTCATAGACTATAGCTAGCACAAGCATACAAACAAGAACCTAACCCGCCCCCCATAATTCCTCGAAGGTGCAAGCAATACATAAACAACCTACCGAGGCCCCCATAAGCCTTGGAAAGTACAATTCAATCTATATACCCCTATCCAAGTTCTTATGATTCTACTCGGTACTATGCCCACCCACTGCCTCGGGTCCCGCATCCGAGCCCGCTGACTCCTATAACTCGTAGTCCGAGCCTCGTTGGCCTCAGAATCGCACCCCCTCGGGCACACAAGGCTCGACAAAGGGCCGTGTTGCCGATATGACATAAAAAGTAGAAGCCCATTCGTGGATGAATCAGAATTTGGCTCCTCGGGGCTCCGGATAGGTCCTTCGGGGATACGACATAGCTCATCATCGTGAGCAACATCATATAGCCCCGTAGTGATGACACGCTTAGCAACCCCGAAGTTGGTCAATGGAAAGACTATCCAAAGTGGGTCACTCCAACCAATATACTTTGGCATTTAAGTCTCAACCTAGCCACTCAAAAGGCGTACCTCGATTCTCTATGCGTTTCTCCATTTTACCATACTACTTCTTGAATAGTCTCAGAAGCCGCCAACAAGCACACCCTATGTGCCTACATCTAATCAGAGGATCCTGGCCGTGATCATAATCTCTAATGGTCTAGACAAAGATAAAAAATTGATACGGGAGTGGCCGAAACGATACTCTAAATGTCATTCTAAGACAATGATAGCTCATAAGTGAACAAGGTCGCAGGCGACCAACTATTTAGTTCCTTTGCTTAGAACACCAGGTGGTCAAGTTACTAATCGACACATGCTCCCGAGTAGCCGCCGACCTTCCACACGCAGCCTTACTATAATTCTTAGATTGAAGGTAATACCGGTACTACTATGGTTCTAAATTCTTACATTAACTTGGTCTCGGTTTCAAATTTCATATGAATTCTCCGGGCGACCATGCTTCGTAGGCAAGTTTATTCGGACCTAGTCACTGCGCAACCCGCACTCGGAGTATCTATACGAAAAGTCGCGTTGGCCCCAAGTACATCCAACTACTAAGGGGTCCTCCTTAGGGTACCCACGTATATCCGACTTGTACAACTAGGATGACTTCCCGGGCGACTCCGTATGACAAGAACTAAGTCGACTGAATCAATACACGGCGCAGCTAATCTGGGATGGGCAGTCGTCACTTAGTTCACTAGGGCAACCCCTGTGCCGCTCGACTCTAAGGTACGACCATCCTATCCAAATTTCTCGCCCCGGAGGCATTAAGATACACCAACGGCCTCCCGGCGAGCTTTCATCGACAATACAAAGTTTCAAACCGAAAAAGTCATATCGCCCGCCGGGCCGCGCCCGATGTCGGTCTAACTTACCAAATTTGGCCCAATAAATCTAACCACATATAAACTTCTAAGGCCTTGGAATGAAAACAAAACATCGAATTCTACTAATACAGTGGACAGAAGAATACAGGAGTTTCTATGATGCTTCAGCGCAGTCACACCCAACATACTCTTTCCCGACGAGGATATTATAATATACTCTAATACGCTTTCTAGCGCCACCACAACATATGGTAATCACACCCACTTACAGCAGCTTAATCACAACATACATGATCCTTATCTACTAGCAAACTTCATCATAACATATAGGATCGTTATCTCCGTTCAAGAACATATGTCATATCATTATACGACGAGAATAACTTGCCAAAGGAATAAGCCTTAACATACCTCAAATGCCGAATTTCATTCACCCGAACATTTTTCAAACTCGGAGCCAAGATTCCCACTCACTAGCGCCTTTATGCCGAGAGAATAAGGCTATTTCAATAGTAGAATCAGCAAACAATGATATCTATCAAGAACATTGACTATAATTCAATTTCATTCAATTCGCCAAGAACTCACGAATTCCCGAGGGTTTAGAAGGGGTAGAAACATCTTACTCCGCTACTTGCAGCGCTTTTTAGGACTCAATTTGAGAAACACTACCCGTCACTTGCGCCGCTAGACTCAATTTGAAGTAATTTTGACAACTTTTACTCGCGGGGTTTCGATATTTCGAGCAAATTTTCAAGAAATAAATCTACAGGATGTTCCTGTGAGGCCGGAACTCTTTATCCAAGATGAATTTGCATTCGACTGAGTTTAACAAAGATAAATCGCAAAAACGAATGAATTTATTTGCTTGTTCTCTCTTCTCAAATTTAAACATATATATATATATATATATATGAGGCTATGGGAGGGTCCTGATGCACCTCTCGGGCCACTTCTGCGTTAGGATGGGCACGCGTGCGCTCCCAACGCACCTAAGGGAGGGGTGCCGGCTGGCACAGTCACTCGGGCGCCCCGCCCCCGCCCGACCTCCTACTCGCTGGCTCCGTACCATGCGTTTATTTTCAAGCCCTTTTCCTTATGTGTCATACTCTAAAACTCTCGACATACATATGAATGCATCTAAGCAAAACGATAGGAACTTACTTCGGTGTACCACATTATCTTTTCTTCGTTTTGCAAATAAAGGTTTTTTTAATACTATTTTAAAGATGGTTTCCTAATTCTATAAAAATTAGATGGTGACTCTATGTCTTTCACAAACTAGCCAAGTTATGAGATGTTTTGAACGTGAGTTTAAAAATGGGTCAGAATGATGGTGACTTTGTTAAGGATTCATCCGTGTCTAACAAAAAGAATTTTTGTAATATTTTTTGGCTAACTTTAATATCTTTATTTGTTTTAATTCTATTATCTGTCATTGCATTCATGGAATATTTTGGTCAATTGACAACAAAGTTATCACAAAAACAAGGTCATGCGGGTCGAAGCCGTCTTTCATATAAAACTAATTTTTGGGACACCCCGACGGTAGTTGATTCATGGGTCGGCCAACGCATTGTTCCATCCCAATTGTCCACTTGGGTACTAGTCTATCTTCAAAGCTAAATCTAGTCAACTTAGAGTACAAGAGCGGAGATCAATACCCATTATTGTTGATCCAATAATCCAGGCGTATTGGGTCCATTAGAAGACCACCTTTTATCTAATGGTCTACGACCTAAAGACAATCCATCTGTTTATATGTAATTAAATTGAAGAATGTACATGTAAGTTATACAAACTGTATGCTCTTGGGGATTGAAATTTCACAATTTCTTTGTTTTATGGGAAGATTTTTGTTAACCACTACTGCATCTGAGAGGCGCTTGAAAAAATTAAGAAATTCGGGAATAAAGGATCTTTCATGGCGTATTAGCAGATGTGAAATTTTTTATTATACCCATGCGTGGACGAATATTTTCTATTCTCATTAATTATGTATCCCTATTCAACCTAAATATTTTTTGTATAAAATTTATTTTTGGGAAGAGGTGGGGGGGCAAACGGAACGTCTTATAATGACATATACATTCTTCAATTCGCTAGACTTACCTCTCTCGATTATAAAGGTCACATGCATATTAGGACATTTTAATATTTGAATTATTTGGTTATTTCATAAATTGTTTGTCTTATGAATTCTACTATTTGCTACATGATTTATCTGCTATTTCTCCATATTTTCTGACCTTCATCTAACACCGGCTTTTGTGTTATATTTTATTTTTATTTATTTATTATTTTGTATATATTTTTATCCCAAAAAGGCTTATTCACGCCGACCCCAATTTCACTATCACCAGCATAGCTTTAGGCTTCCAAAGGAGCAGGACTTAGCACCGAGCTGATCGGGTTCCAAAGGCACCAAGGTTCCCAAACTACGTTGCCACCCAGTTTCGCATTTATTGGCCCGATTGGCCCCACTTTGTGATCACCCCGCCTTATGCCCCCGGTAAGGTATATTGGGTCCTACCCAAGTGGTGTATAAATCTGACTCCACGTCTAGCTCACGTGGTTACATGTCTGCTAGGAGACTCCTTGCACTAGCCGGCCTTCACCTGGTCTCAGCCCGGCCGCTCATATCGCATTCCAGACCCTGGGAACATGTTTTGACCATCGATTGTGGTCTTCACCTCACCTCAAAGATTTCATGACCAAATTTCTGTGATTCTGCTATGGTTATTGCATGTCTTCCAGCTTCCGTATTTCTTTTATTGTTTATTTCATTATGCTATTCTACTCTCATCACTTACTCAAGACATTCAAAGTACGTACGTACACTTATGTCAGACATATGATGGGCTGTGCCTGGGGTTCTCGACTCTCAAGACCGCTAGTAGGTTTTCCCGTGTGCGATACTGGGCCAGGCTCTGGTGAGTCCTCATCTTTGAGGACGATGTTTACTTTCCTTCAAGCACTTAGAGTAGCCGGGGTCTATCCCTGCGAACTCATCATACATAGAGGCTTTCGTGCTCGCCTTAGCATTTCGTACTCAGGAAAGTTGTTTTCTAAAAATGTTCTAATTATGTGTCAAAATTTTTAAATCTTCGTTGTATGTATTTATATTACTCGTAATTGCCGTTGTATGATGACGTGGGTTGACCCGGGGTCACTTGTGACTTCAAGTCCACATATTGTCCAGTTGTAAACTCCTGGCACGACAAGATCGGTCTTCTACCTACACTTCTTTCGAGTGCGAATACGATCCAGAAGCTCTTCTCGTCCCCGCCTTTAGTCGAAACGATTCCCTGGAAGGTGAGCCGAAGTGCGTAATGGGCTGATTTATTCCTTTTACAAAGATGTCCTCCTCCTGGATTGCAGCTTTTATTTCTCTTTAGTTACATACTCTTAGACTTGTAGTTAGATGTCAAATGCAATGACTTCTTGATCTTGGGAATTATTGTTGTTCGCCTTTTATTTAAGAGGATTATTGTCATTGCGTATATATCATTTCATTTATTATAAGCGTTATTTCTTCCTAAATGATTGATACAGAGTAGTTATTGAAAATTGTTGGTTCATTTCCACCGGGGTTAGTGTAGGTGCCAATCACGACAATTGAGACATGACAACAATCCATCTCTCACAAACCAAATTCCGCTTAACCAAATTCCTCCTAACCTTTCGTATATTACCCCACCACCCACTCAAGCCCCTATTAACCTACAAAGTGTCACTCCATTTCCTGCATATCAAAATTCGCAAAAGCAAGGTCCAACTAACCCATTATATGTCACCCCGCTTCTATCCCTTATAATCCCTACCAGTTCAAATCAACCCACCACCTCAACATGTATCAGTGACCCATACTGCTTTATCCAAATATATAATGTACTCCACCAATATAGGATGGAAGCCCATCCATCCACTAGCCTAGCACCGACCATTGATATATATGGTCTGTTGGAGAAAGAGGAGGAATGTAATAGGGAGACATGAGCTAAGGGAGGAAGTCAGGAATATATGAATTCTCAAAAAAGAAGAGAAATTCGAGTATGAGTATCTACGTGTGCACCTCGACATTGACTTGCTTGAGGGATACAAGACAACCAAATTTGAATTATTTGATGGCTAGAAAAATGAAGTGGGAGAAATGAAGCTATTAGGATGAAGTTGTTTATCAAAAGCCTAACTGGGTATGCATTGAATTGGTATATTGAACAGACCTCAAAGAATGACATTATTGAGCAGTACGATAGAGGATTTCATGAAAAGGTTTAGGTTCAACATTGAGATCGTCCTTGATAGAGCCTACCTTGAAAAGTTGAGCAAGAAGACGACTGAAACCTTTCGTGAATATGCCATCTGTTGGAGGCCAGAAGTAGCTAGGGTCCGACCTCTTATGGACGAAAGAGAAATGAAAGAAACCTTTATCAAAGCCTGCCAAGAAAATCCATATTATGAGAGAATGTTGCTTATGATAGAGGCAACATTTACTAACCTCAATAAAATAGGGAAAGCCTTGGAAGATGGGATCAAAACTAGGAGAGTTATGAATGAGCAGTTAATAAAAAAAAATGTGATTCAAACTCAAGAAGCTCCTCCAAACATGAATAACAATTTATTGCACAATCACAAGAAGTAACAATTGGGATGAAGATCGTGGCATTCTCAAGATGGTTTGGAATTTCTTTATCCATAAAATAACAAGTGCACTAATCTTATTTTTATACTAGCACTAACCCGCACTAGCACTAACTTGCATTGGCACTAACCTTGTACTGACACCACTCTGCAGCATCACCAACCTGCACTCGGCATAAATTTTGCACTGGGCGCTAACTTTGCACTCGCACTAATCTTAATCGCTCTTGCAAGGGCGCTAACTTTGCACTCGCACTAACAACACTAAAATTATCTTATCGTGAAAGATTAGCACAAATCTTGCTCTGACATTATTTCTATCTCAAATGATATCCCCTTATTTCTAATCAATGTTCCTATTATCTTTAACAAATGCACTCTAGATTTTATAGAAGTTTAAAGGTAGAAGCTTGTCGCAACAAGGAGCCATGAAGTGTAGCATGCTTTGACTTGAATCGAGTCCATATCAATGTTTACTAGCTACATGTATGCATGAAAATGAGATGTATACAAGAATTGGTGACTTTACATTTATCTTTTTTTCTTTCTTCTTACTTGTAGCTGCAAAAAATGGATAACACAGACTAGAGAAGAAAGAAGAGTTTGTGTTTTGGGAGAAATGGAGAACAACAACAAAAGGCTGCGATCTTGGGACCACCACTTATGAAACTTCAATTTTCAATTGAATTAAATAGCGATGAATAAAATATATCCCCGACCATTATGTTTCAACATAATACTATCACGTTAATTACATTTGAAGGAAGTTGCTGTCTTTTGTCATGATACTTAATGATAATTGAATTAAATTGCCATGAATAACTAAGAATCCCATTAAAGAGTTGCGTGAGAGAGATTATAATTTAAATATTATAGTTGATTTTATCAATTACTAGAAAAAAATAAAAATAAATGATAATTTGAGTAAAGAGTAAATATTCCCTCAACTTTATATTAGAAATGATATACCCTCTAGTTAAAAGTTATGCATATATGCCCTTGCCGTTTAATAAATCTATACATACATGTATTCTTCCATCAAATGACGCATATCACATTTTCTAATAGTTGAATTTGTGTGGACCCAGAACTTGTTTTTAATTTTGAAAATATCATATGACTTAAAAAGTTACTCACTTCCTCATTTGCTTATTTCTTTGCATCTCACTCCAACTAAAATGATTTAATCCCTCTTTCATTCGTATCCATTTTCAAATTCATTTTTTATGATTATAACAGAAATTGAGGCATCTTTTTCATTTGGGCTGCCCAGAGGAGTAAAAATAATCGAGATCTTTCTAAAGTCATGCGACATTTTTAAAATTTAAAAAACAAGTTTTAGAAATTTTTTAATTCAAGAATATAAGTCAGCTTAACGAAAAGGGTAAATAATATGCATCATTTGTGCCGTATTGACCGAGAGTATATACACCATTTGTTAAACGATTATAAGTATTATATACACTACTTTTTTAACGAGGATATATCCGCTCTTAAATCGCAGTTTCGGGAGTGGTATATTTGCGCCTTTTCCTTTTAACTTTAAAACTAAAGATTATATTAGCAAATGTTTATCTTTTCTTCAATTCAAAATTTAAGAAATAATTTTTATTTTATTTTAAATCACAAACAATTTAAGAAACAACATAAAAAAAATAAAAAAAATAAAAAATTGTAATTTTATATATATATATATATGAAAATTCCCCTTATTAGACCAAAGAAATCAAGACCTCATACTTATCAGGTTCAGCCGAGCCCTCCTGTATGGAAAATGCAAGTTAAAAACACTTAGTACCAACATGATTGAGAAATTGAAAACACTGAAGATAAAAACATACACAGAGAGAGCCTTAGCATATAAGACTTGTTGGGTTCAAGATTTGTGAAATACAACATCTCTGTTATCTTGTTCTCAAAAGCATCCAGGAAATGCAAATTCTTGCTAGTCCGATTAATCTGTTTTTGGTATTGTCGCCTCACTAAAATAACAAAGTCCTGAACGGGCATTTCACTGGGTGGTTCCCGTGCTTGAAATCCCCTAGAGTGATCCTATTAGGCAAAAGAACCCAAAATAAAAACTTTTTTTCTTCATCAAGTTGGATTCTTAGAACCCTAGCTGGTTTCTTTCTCGGCATTTCAAAAATCTTCTACAGGGCCTTTTGCTAGACCTGCCACATGACAAGAACAACATTAACAAAACCTTCCTTGAAATTTTGATCAACCTTTAATTCAAAGCCAATAATAAACACTCGAGACATAAACGGCTGGAAAGTGAGAGCAGGTCAGAAACAGAATACATACCTCTGCTCTCAAAACAAAATCAAAAAATTAACATTGGACATACGTAGATAGATTGTGCATTCTAGTTCTGTTTTAGAGCGAATTTTGTGCTGCTGTTTTGATGCTTTTCTGCCGCTGTTTTGGTGCATTCTAGTCTGTTTTAAAGAGATATGATGCTGCCGTTTTGGTGACCCGGTGCTTTTGATGCTTTTCTGCTGCAATTTTGGTGCTGTTTCGTGCTGTTTTTTTGTTGTTTCTGTTTTGGTGAAATTCTAGTGATACTAATAACTTGCAATATAAGAATTTGAGTTGATTACACACTTTCTTGAGCTATCCAACTACGAAATTCCGTACCTTATTAATCTCCTCTGGCTTGTATGATTAGACCGCATAGCCTGCAATGAATTATCCTGGATACACCATTGAAATGAAGCTAATGCTTAAAGTGATCAACATAATTACATAGAGAAAGCTATATGCAAAAGATGCTTACAATTAAATCCGCAAGAGCGGTTACAAAAGTATATTCACCTGGTAGTTCCTTCAACAAATCAGAGTCCGGTGTAAGATCCCACGTATTCTGCCAAGTGAAAAAGCACACAGTCAGTAATTTCTATATATTCTTGCAATTAGCATAGGGCCAGAGAGACCGAAGAACCAACCTCATACTTATCAGTTTCAAAATCTTCACAGGGCCTAGCTGGTTTCTTCTTCTCGGCATTTTCAAAATCTTCACAGGGCCTTTTGCTAGACCTGCCACATCACAAGAACAACATTAACAAAACCTTCCTTGAAATTTTTGATCAACCTTAATTCAAAGACATTAATAAACACTGAGACATAAACGGCTGAAAGTGAGAGCAGGTCGGAAACAGAATACATACCTCTGCTCTCAAAACAAAATCAAAAATTTAACATTGGACATACGTAGATAGATTGTGCATTCTAGTTCTGTTTTAGAGCGAATTTTGTGCTGCTGTTTTGGTGTAATTCGGGTGCTGTTTTGATGCTTTTCTGCTGCTGTTTTTGGTGCATTCTAGTCTGTTTTAAAGAGATATGATGCTGCCGTTTTGGTGAAATTCCGGTGCTTTTTTTTTGATGCTTTCTGCTGCAACTTTGGTGCTGTTTTCGTGCTGTTTTTTTTTGTTGTTTCTGTTTTGGTGAAATTCTAGTGATACTAATAACTTGCAATATAAGAATTTGAGTTGATTACACACTTTCTTGAGCTATCCAACTACGAAATTCCGTACCTTATTAATCTCCTCTGGCTTGTATGATTAGACCGTACAGCCTGCAATGAATTATCCTGATACACCATTGAAATGAAGCTAATGCTTAGTGATCAAATATAATTGGTTATAGAGAAAGTTATATGCAAAAGATGCTTACAATTAAATCCGCAAGAGCGGTTACAAAGTATATTCACCTGGGTAGTTCCTTCAACAAATCAGAGTCCGGTGTAAGATCCCACGTATTCTGCCAAGTGAAAAAGCACACAGTCAGTAATTTCTATATATTCTTGCAATTAGCATAGGGCCAGAGAGACCGAAGAACCAACCTCATACTTATCAGTTTCAAAATCTTCACAGGGCCTAGCTAGTTTCTTTCTTCCTCGGCATTTCAAAATCTTCACAGGGCCTTTTGCTAGACCTGCCACATCACAAGAACAACATTAACAAAACCTCTTTTTGAAATTTTGATCAACCTTTAATTCAAAGACATTAATAAACACTCGAGACATAAACGGCTGGAAAGTGAGAGCAGGTCGGAACAGAATACATATACCTCTGCTCTCAAAACAAAATCAAAAATTCTAACATTGGACATACGTAGATAGACGCATTCTAGTTCTGTTTTAGAGCGAATTTTGTGCTGCTGTTTTGGTGTAATTCCCGGGTGCTGTTTTGCGTTTTCTGCTGCTGTTTTTGGTGCATTCTAGTCTGTTTTAAAGAGATATGATGCCGCTTTGGTGAAATCTCGGTGCTTTTTTTGATGCTTTTTCTTGCTGCAATTTTGGTGCTGTTTTCGTGCTGTTTTTTTTTGTTGTTTGCTTTGGTGAAATTCTAGTGATACTAATAACTTGCAATATAAGAATTTGAGTTGATTACACACTTTCTTGAGCTATCCAACTACGAAATTCCGTACCTTATTAATCTCCTCTGGCTTAGCATTAGACCGTACAGCCTTGCAATGAATTATCCTGATACACCATTGAAATGAAGCTACGCTTAAAGTGACTGGGTCATAATTAATAGAGAAAGAGTATGCAAAAGATGCTTACAATTAAACTGCTAAGAGCGTTACAAAAGTATATTCACCTGGTAGTTCCTTCAACAAATCAGAGTCCGGTGTAAGATCCCACGTATTCTGCCAAGTGAAAAAGCACACAGTCAGTAATTTCTATATATTCTTGAATAGCATAGGGCCAGAGTGACCGAAGAACCAACCTCATACTTATCAGTTTCAAAATCTTCACAGGGCCTTGCTGCTCTCTTTCTTCTTGGTGTTTCAAAATCTTCACAGGGCCTTTTGCTCGACCTGCCACGTCACAAGAACAACATTAACAAAACCTTCCTTGAAATTTTGATCAACCTTTAATTCAAAGACAATAATAAACACTCGAGACATAAAGGGCCGGAAAGTGAGAGCAGGTCGAAACAACAGAATACATATCTTTTGCTCTCAAAAAACAAAATCAAAAAATTAACATGGATATACATAGATAGATGTTCTCTTGAAACAAAATAAAAAATTTAACATTGGACGTACGTAGATAGATGGTGCATTCTAGTGCTGTTTTAGAACGAATCTGGTGCTGCTGTTTGGTGTAATTTCGGTAAGCTTTTTTATGCATTTCTGCTACAATTTATGTGTAAGCCAATGCTTTTCTGCGGCTGTTTTTGGTGCATCCTAGTGCTGCTTTAGAGAGAATATGGTGCTGCTGTTTTGATGTAGTTCTGGTGCTATTTTGATGCTCTTTTTTTTCTGTTTTTGTGAAATTCTAGTGATGTTTTAGTGTGAATTTAGTGCAGCTATTTTGGTGCAATTCCGGAAGCTGCTTGGTGCATTTCTTGTGCTGTTTTGGTGTAGTTTAGCTTACATTTAGGTTCTTTTAGTGCAAATCTGATGTAATTTTGATTCTTTTGATTTTGGTGAATGTGACAATTTCTTTCAGGAGATTCAAGAGACTCGACTTTTTGTAGATTGAAATACTTACCATGAAATATATTTTGTTTGAACTAACTTTAGTTCTATTTATATCTAATGAAGAAATGTATATTTCATCTTTAGATTATATTGCTTAACGTGTAGTACTTCATCTTTAGAATGTATAACATATTTGCACCATCGCCACGTACAATATTAAAACTTTAAAGCCAACTTCTCAACAAATTGAAACCAAACATACATTACATGTTTATTCATACCAAAATTCATTATATTGCAAAACGAAAAGATACATTTTTCTATAGTACAACAACATGTGATTGAATTTTTAAAAGGATTATTTGATGAACTTCCGCAAGATAGAACCTTGAATTCGTCCTAATCCAGTTATCAGTCTCTTTATTTTGGTTCCATTTGTCTAATAGGGGAATCATAGTTATGGATCGGAATTAAGGATGGATACTATTTGAGGGAGAAGATGAAGGGGAATATCTGGTTAGCAATGGCGAAAGCAAATGAGTGTTTGGGAACTTTATCACACAAAGAAAACCTGTCCAGAAAAACAATGAGTTTGAAAGAAGTCCTAAAAAATGTAGCTTAAAATTCATGTTAAGAGAATGGAAAGAACACTGATTCCACAACCTGAAAAGAGAGGTATACTACATCCTTCTCCATTGCGTTAAGTAGTTTTGTAAATGAGAGTGGTGGTAAAGTCAAAGGCTCACCATTGTTGAGAGTCCCCCAACCTCTAACTCAATACAGTATTATAGGCGGAAAATAGATAAACCAGTAATTCTGTAATTTTTGAATGTCATAATCTGCTCCGTGTTCTTCTGTGCAATAAATTATTAAATAATGAAGTAAAACTAGAAAAGTTAGCAAAAAACAGCATTAAATAGTAAGGTAAGGAAAATGAGAATGCAAATAATTTCTGCCTCATTTGAAAGCTTTCCCATTTTTGGATTTTTTTGGCTCTTAAAACTGAAAATTAAAGCTGCAAAATGTAAGTAGATTTGCAAGTGGAGAATGATATACCATAAATCTAAATTAACGCTGCAAACTGTGTAATTAAAGACGTTAATCATGCTTTTCGTTTGAGCGCAAAAGCCAACGTGGAATTCCCCGCAAAGAGATCCATCTGTACTTCGAGCGGCAACTTTAGTGTTTATGAAAAGAAGCAAATACAGTGGTGGTAATGTGGTCTTCCTGTTTGCGCTTTCGTCCGTAGAAGCAAAGAAACAAAGTGAGAAAATGTGCAGAAAGTGCACAAAGGTTTCTTGAGAATGATTATTATCCAGCTAGAATTCAAAGTACAAAAAAAAAGTAGATGTTTTTAAAAAGAAATGTAAATTAATGTTAAAGTTAGCACATATTATGGTCTGTTGGATGTCAAAACAGGAATTCTACACAAAGTGATGCTCTTAAAAAGAAATAAACAAACAATGTTGTAAAATATTATAAAGTACTTCCTCCTTAGCTCTTCTTGCTCTTAGTTCCTGGCCAGAGTTTTGGCAACACGCTACCAAAGACTGTTTCCTGCTTAATATTAGTCACTTCTAGTGAATCCAAATGTAAAAGCCGGAGTTTTCGCCTTTACATAGTCACCTCAAAAAAGAAAAGTTTCCTTAAAGCTTGTCATTAATAATTCCGTGTTTTGTGAGATTCCATGTTAGGACCTCAGAGAAAAACCGCCGAAAAGCATTTTATGGTGTTATGTAATGAAAGCGTCTTGAAACAGTTATGAATTAGGCCGTCAAGTACGCAATTTCACTTTCAAAAGGTAGCTTGTTATTTTGTTTTTACTACCTAGTTATCATTATTATCACTAAAAGTAATATTTTTGTAAGCTTACATGATTATACTCCAAAGAGTGGCTTTAAAAGAAAATTTCTGAAGTTTCATGGCACTTTGATTACCTCAGCAGCAATATCTCCAAAAGATTTTAAGTTACTACCTCTTATGCTTTTACAAGATACGCGATATTGAAATTCCAAATCTTTTGTTGTACTCAGTAACTCTTGATAAAGTTACATCATATAGTCACCCTAAAGTGAAAGAGTAAAATTATATAAAACAAAGTTGTATAATTCCTTGCCAAAGATGAGATATCACAGATCACCCCTTGGGAAGAGGTAAGAATGAGAATAAGAATGAATTATCAGAGCCTGGTCGCCAAGCAAATTATGGTTTTATCATAGAATAAAAACCAAAATTGCATTTATCATAGAAAGCCTCTGTTAAATGAAGCTTTTAACTCATTGTTTGTTATATTGGGCAGTAGCCTAAATTGCTTTTTGTTTTACTAGCAAAATTCAAAACAAGAATGAGGCTAGTAAATTGTTTGCCACCTGCTAAAGAGCCTTCATTTAGCTGCTTCCAAAAAGTGCATCCATAATGCCTCTTGAAAACCAAAAATATCATCTTATCGTGAAATAAATAAGTTCTCAGACAAAAAAGAGGTTTCATCTGGCGCTACTAAGGCAGCGAGTTCAATGCACCTAAACACAAATCGGTAAACTGTTTATCAATGTTCGGAAGCATTTCACAGCAGAATGCTGTATTGCAGAAAGATTTTAAACATTTTCTAAACACAAATGTAAAGAGAAAGAAAAGGTCTTTACTTTTGTGCTCAAATGAGGTAAGCAGTGAGTTAAGTTGTCTGTTGCAAATTGCTGCAAGTGAATAAAACCTAAGTTGTTGGGTATGGCACTTTGCTCAATGATAAATTTTCCTTCTTCATTTTTACCACCCTAGTTTCAAATAAGATGCAATAACAATATCAAACATTGAAAGAAATCAAAAAGATTCTTAAATAATAATTCCTTTGTTGCCAGCTCCACATGTGCTGGAATGTTCTTTTAATTTATAATGCAAAACCAAAATGCAAAGAAAAGGCAAAAGGTGTATAGCGTGTCATCTGTCATTGCATGTGATGCTTTTAAATAAGCAGATCTTGAAGATGTAATACATGTACTTGGTATTAGCCACTCCAAATGGCAGATAGAGTTCCGCCAAAGAAGCTGCCTTCACATACTAGTTAAGTAATTTTAAAATTGAAAATCAAAAGTGAATTCACTCCAGTAACATGGCTTGCAGGCTCAAGCCGCTTTTGGCTTAGAATTCTCCATAAACAACAACTCACAGTTTTGTGGAGCAAAGTTATGGTTGAACATGATATGCCGCATATACAATGTTCGCAAAAATAGAATTTGTTTTACCGCGATTAATCCTCCGCCTACCAACAGTTCTTTTGTCCAGCTGGTTTTTTTCACCCAACAACTTTGATGTGTGGTATATGATTACTGAATCATCATGATGCTACAAATGAAATTTCAAAACAAAGACTATAGAGGCACAAGCTTTTCCGTCATGTAGAGAATGGCAGTTGGTTATAATGCGAATTGTCTTTAGTGACTTGCCCGTACATTCAAGTCGCTCTTCTGCTGTCTTCTTAACCCAAAACGAACATAGTTTTACAGCAAACTTTACAGTTCTTATGTCCTCTTAAGGAGCAAGTTCACACATAAAGCAAGGCTAAATGTAGAATACGCTTGCTTCTGTCAGCCGGGGTTCCTTGAAAGAAAGTTTGGAAGCAAACAGACTACATATAAGAAAAAAAAAGCCTTGAAAGATACTGAAATGATAATATCATAAAGCTTGCTATGAATGCTTGTGTACCTGGTAATATGTTATCGTTAGTGACAGAATCTCAACAGCGTGCCCAATAAAACAAAGGCAAATATATGTCGGTCAAGAGATACCTTATGCGTTGCGTTTTGTTGCCAAAAAAAGCTGTAAAAGTTGCAAAGATCTCCAATTATACTTTTTTTTCCAGGTTGGTGCCATGTTTATTTTTTTTTTCAAATTGTTTGTTAAAGCGCCAGTCCCTATGTGTTAAAGCTGCCATGATCTCTGAACGCAACGTGAAGATAAAGTCATTTGATTAAATGCACAATGAATATTATCGCTTGATAATTTATATGAAACTTGAAGATCAAAATGCTCACGATTTCGCTTCGTTATTCCTGAAAGCCCAATCCTTATGCCAAAAAGGCAACGCAACATGGCAAACAGTAATTCAAAAGCGGGAGATCTCACAAGGCAAAGAAATAACCAGCATGGCTTCACCGCATTTTCTTAAGGATTCCAAAAAAAAGAACTGATGATGTTACATTTTAAAAGAGATCTTGCTTGAAAATAATAGTGATTAATTGATCACCTGTTTCTGCCAAACCTGCCCTTGGGTGACAAAAAGTAAGTATTTAAAAATGCAAAGATCTTCTAAAGTTTTTGGAGATCATGTCATCCATAAAAAATTTGCAATGTTTTTTCTCTCAAAAAGATTTTGTGTCCAAATTGTTCTCCTTTCTATGTTTTACCAGATGCCAAAACAGTAAAGGTAGGTATTACAAACAAAAAAATTTTTTTCCTTCACTCGCAATCTTTTTTGTTTGGAATTCTTCTAGAAAAGATTCTATAGACAACATAATGCCAATAAAACCATCACCGCTGGGTTGTGAGCCTAAGGTGGGAGGGTTAGGGCTTGACGCTCTACCATATTCCCTATTAAAAGACAAAACTTACAATGATTTCTTTGAGGGGGACATCTAACTCGCTCTAATCTACAAAAAGAAAAAAAAAAAAAAAGAAGATTGAACGAGCAATCTTAAGAGGAAAGGAATTAGCCTATCACATCTCAAAATTAACTAACAAAAAGTTGAACATTTCTCATATCTCATTCTAACATATGGGACCTCGCCACTTATCAAGCTGAAACAACCAGCTAGTGATAGAAGGTCTTGTTTCCACTTGTAGTCGCAAGTTTTACAAGAAGTCAAGAATCCTGGTTGACCTCTCTGTAATAACGAATGATTCGACGTATCGGAGCATAGTGAGCAACCGGAAGTGTTGGTCACAATGTTCTTGAGCTTTAGTTTTGGTGTCTCGTCGATCAACATTAACATCAAAGTGGGAGTGCTATAAATATATTATAATGTGGGTGTTCATGGATAAACTTGCGACCGGATAAACCTTCAATTTGGATAAAAGCCAGAATCGATAATCTTTAATACTATATTTGTATTATAGTGATTGTCTATCTTGTTTCTTTGAAAATAAAGGGTTCTCCTCGATTGTATTTCAACCCTCAAGAGAAATAAGAACTTCTCTCCTTTACTTTGTGCTCAGTCTTATTATTTCATAACAATTGATGATTATTTACATTAATTGAAATGATAATAAATTGATAAGAATACTAGTATTTATGAAATTAAACACATCTGACAATAGATTATAAAACATTAAAAATGATAACAAACTAACAAAAATTTTGAAAATCACATAATTACCAATGTATTGTTAAAAATTAAAATATATATATAAGAATTGTATTTTTGTGCTATTTGACTCCATGTTATTGATGAGGCATCCACAATCTTTTTTGAACTCCAACTGAGTAACTCTATGCATTTTCTTGGAGGTAGAGTATCAATCTTACTTTTTACAACTATGTAATGGATTCTGTAAAGAGTTAAAATCATCTTGCAATTTATGCCTGAAAATGTTGCAACAATGCAATGGATTCTATAAGGTCCATCAGAGTCATAATCAGATACATCTTGCATTTACTGTAAAGAGCTAGATTTCACAAACATGTACATATTTTATATCATATATTACCCCTATGCTCTTCATTCAAGACAACTCTGATTTCTTCTTTACAAAAAGTCCGGATGATACAGAAGCACTTGTTCACCAGATCTTCCTAAATTGCATCCTTAATCTACTAGTAGTTTTCCTTTGGTACCCTTAACATATGTTCCACTCATTTCTTCAATCTTTTTTCTCCTGAATTCTTACCAGTATTACTAGGAGATCTAATATTTTTTACAAAAACATTGCAACAAGATGACTATTTAATACCTGAACTACTAAATTACTGTAGCCAAAGTACCAATTTTTTTAGCATCTTCACTTCCGCTTCTCTACATCTTTAAACTGCTCAAAGAAAACATCTGTAACTAGCATACACAAAAGCATGCCCAAGCTTAAAAAATAGCATCTCTTTCCAAGCAGAGTTCTCCACTAGCATGATAAAATGTAAGCATAGTTTGCAGTTATCAAATGCCATCACAATTAATTAAAGCAGGATGTAAGAAACCGCGAGGGATCAAGTTAAAAATGCTCAAGCTTTTACCTAACCAACTCATAGATTAATTAATCTTAATCTGCTTGGCATCAACAACATAAACTATTAGGAGAAAACCATTGACTAGCATGCACAATCTAAATAGACACAATTAATTAATTACTGCTGTAACATAGGATGAGCTATGCAGAAACTTGACAAACTCTTGTTTCTTTATTTCAAAGTTGAACTTTGCATGGTCCAACAATGTTTGTTCTCTCTGTAAATCTTCCACAACTCTTGCCCTTTTCCACTTCAGCTCCTTCATCCGGCTCTCAGTATCAAAATAGTTTTCAGGTAGATTAGAACTTCCGGAACTCTTCGGAAATTTGATCTCTACTTCACTTTACACAAAATGTACATGAAAAAGAAAGAACCCAAATGATTCAGTGATGCAATCAACAAGAAAAATAATGTGTGCTGCAAACTTAAATATATCTGATATATTAACATACAATTAAAAACAATTCCTAGGAGACAGTGACATTAAGATATGAAATAACTGACAGACGCCATTCAGGTAAATCTAAAATGTGTTCTAGACTCAGAACAAGATAAATTCATAAAACTCCTCCCCAGAAAATTATATTATTGATTATCATTCCTGATTAACTACTATATGTGTTGTAGAATTCTTTCTTCTTTTTCCCCTTTTAGGATACAATTATTCATTAAAGATGCCAATGGTCTGTTAATTATTTTGAAATGAATATGCAATTCAAACAAATGTAACAAAGGCTACCTGCAGAAGCTTTTGTTGTAGATGTAATAAAGGGAACAGAAGAACATGCTTTCATACACCATTCTATACAGATTGAAAGAGGAAGTTCGTGAAAGGTTGAAATACAGAACTCCAGAAAGAACAAGCAACTTGGTCACAAAATAACACCAGCTTCCAATTAAGGCACAAAGTTAGAGATAAAGTACATTACTTGATACTCAAAAAGGAATGAGTTAACAGGCAATCAATTCTTCAGGGTGGCTACAGTAACAAGTTGAACTATGAAAGAAGAAAGAGGCGCGAATGAAACAAAGACACTATTTAAGACGAAGACGAGCCTGCTACCTCCCCCGCCTAGGGAATATTCACCATCACACTTTATGGTCCCACCATCCAAAGATATGGCTCCATGAGTTATAAAACGTAGTGCCTGCAAAAATAACATGTCTGTCTTTGCTTTGTATAAGTACTTGCAACTGTGAGAAGAGTTTATAGAAGAGGGTTTCTCTCAGGCCATGACCAGTGCTTGTAACATAATATAAGTTCGCAGTGTCAATATCTCCACCATATTGACAGCAAAACCAAGAAAACCAGGAGGAGTTTCCCCGCTCGAGCAATCCTTGCTTTGTAATATCAAGCCTCCTCTGGGGGTCACAGCAAATAATTTTACCAGCATATGGTCTAAAATGATAACCCAAAAAAGAAAAAAAGGAAAAAGAAAAGAGAGTAAAGAAATGTTAAAGAATATGATCAGCATTTGCAAGAAGAGATCATCATAACATCAAACCTTAAGTTCTCAAGACAGATTACAAGAAATCGGCCATCCAAAGCCTTCCCTCCCAATTGAAGCTCCAAGTCCATGAAGACCAGAATGTTTACCAACAATTCATCCTTATCATATGTTTCAGCAGCCTGGTTCATCATGCGCCTTGCAAACAATTGCTAACATGGTTTCTATCCCCAGATAATTTGAGAGAAGCCTGGATTTCAGAGGTTAAGATACAAATGTCAATCATAATACAGTGAACTTACATTTTTTTGCAAGTACAGTGAACTTCCATTATCTGTCTACTTCTTTAAACGACATGCTTCTGTCATCTTCTATTCTCAAAATGCAGAGGACTATTCAGATTCTAACTCCTACGTCACGACAAGACCTAACTTTAAGCAAAGATGCCTTATTTTCATACAAAAAAGAGTCTCAACATGCTAAAGGCTTGTTTGGCAACTAGAACCATTTGTTTCTCTTTTCCCTTAAATTCTTACCATTATTAAAAATAATTCCCTTTTTTTCCCCTTAGCAAGGAACATAATGATATTTTGTTATATGCTTTGACCCTACATAGATGTGAAACAGAACATGTGCGGCAACCACAAATACATCGTCATCTACCAAAAGAAAAAGAAGAAGAAACTGAATCATCTCATAACTAAAAAGTAAGAGCTGAGATGGACTAAGCCATGAGATGCTCCCACGCTAATCTCTTCCATGATCTCAAACCCCGCATGACTTGATACAGATATTTTTCAGCAATAAAATAAAGGCCAAAAAATAAGACAGTGCAAGAGATCAGAGATTTTTTTATTAAGTTAATGTAAGACAGTGCAAGAGATTAGAGAATTTAATTAGAATTCAAAGCACACTCTAGTCTCCGAGTATCACCAACAAGTTCACATTTTCTGATCAAATCTAAAGAAAGCTCATACAATCATGTAGCCATATGACATGCAAACCATTTCTTTATGGGAGATCGGCTTCCCTCAGATTTGGACCAGTGCCTTCTGGTGACTCAAAACAGGAAATCCAGAACTCTTTCACCATTGGCTAAGGAGGAGGAAGAAAATGAACGACAAGAAATAAAAGAAAAGAGAGGAAGAGAACAGGGATACCAACAACTTGACAGCTGAAGAGAAGTCCGTCCAGACCTTGAAATAGTCCTCTTTCTACCATCTCTACTCCTAAATCCAAACAAAATCTTGAACCCTCTTTTTATAGAAGGCTGGCAGAAGTAATAAGGTTTATCTTATTCAACTTCACAGTATCAAACTTTAAGTAGAAGCCTTGAGTAAGGGGGTTATTCCCAGATCAATTTGTACAAGTATAAATGACGATGATGATGATACAATAATAATAATAATAATAATAATAATAATAATAATAATACATAATAATATCATCAATATTTATGATTACTATTGTCTTTTTATTATTATACAAACACATCTGATTAATCAGAAAAAATTAATGCAAACACATCTAAAATTTCTGGAGAGTGGACACAAATCTTTTTGGATACAAAAGACCCATTGAAGAGACATGGAAAAAACACTAATCATTCAATATCAATTTACATAGCCTACTTCCGTTTTTGTCTATTTTGATTCACTTGACTCTTTTCCCTGGAAGGTAAAGTTCAATCTCCAAGAATTTAAACTAATATAGATAGTACTATATATTATCTTAGTCTTACAAATATCCACTTATCACCCTAAGTAGACCTATGACAAATTCAACGACCAGAACATATCAAACTTTTGTCTCAAGTCTTCACCTTCATGCAGCCACATAATGTCATCTTGATTGGGACAGAGTGAAGTGCTATAATTTATTGAACATGGCTGAAGAGAAGTAGCAGAGAAGGTGGACTCATAGACCAGCTTCTTCTTTTTTTTTTCTTTTTTTTTTTTCTAGAAAATGCTCATAGAACAGCTTTTTTTTGCTGTAGAAAATGCCAGCAATTACTTGATGCTATGTGAAACTAACCTGCTGAGATTACCGTCATCAACCTTCCCAAGCAGAGTACAAATAAATTCCCTATCACGTCATTCAACAACGTAAGATCAGGGATCTGAGTTCCATGATGAGTTTTCAGCTGGCAATAGATGCCAGCAGCAGAATTATCATATCTTAAGATTTGTTCAATGGTCTCCTCCTCATTCTGCCCATTGGAAGATTCCTTATTTTCAGAATCAGTTCCACTTGCTGAAAGAATATTACCAAGAGCAACTACAATACCCCAAAGCACAAGGAATTAAAACTGAGAAACAGTGAAAAGGCATATGCAAAAAGGGAAAGACAAAAAAGTTAAACTTAACACTGTAGTCTACATGGAGTACTTTTAAATAGGCAATACACAACACTAAACCCATGAACAATATATTAGGCCTCTGTCAGCTCACTCAAACAAGCTGATGGCTGATTTTTTTATTTTAAACTGGTAACTCTGTATATATATGCAATCAGAACTGAACAATACATGAGCTACAGGTAATCATGAAATCCATATTTAATTGAAATGTAAAAGACATCCCTTGATATGAAAATCTTACCATGTTTCATTGTTTCCTTCCCATGAAGACAGAGTAAAAGCATTATATTCTAGGATACCGAAAGAAAAATATAACTACAGCAACCTTTTAAAATTTTTGCACATGCATTTTACAGCACACTCAATAGCTTGAAAAGAAGGAAACAATACCTCGTGCATCCAAAATTGAATCATCCAGTTTGTTCTTCTGAGCCTTTAAGAATTTGACATTATCTTCATGGTGTTTAATTTTTAGACCAATCTCCTGCATTGCGTCCTCAAGTTTCTACAGTAATTAAATGATGTAGTTATGAATATCGACCCGTCTACTTCAGAATATATTATCATGTGCATTATCATCTCAAATAATGGCTATAAGTAGATACATCTATACCTATTATCAAGACTATTATGCATATTACATTCATGAATAATAAAATAAAATAAATTAGGCAGATATCTTTCAGAATCTTAACAACCTTGGAGTTGCAGACAACTGCCTCAGCAGTTCCATTTTGCATTGTGTCACGATTGCCAGCAAAAACAAAGTCATTAATCTGACCTCCTTGATTGAGTGATGGATCATGCACAATCTAGTGCCTTAGGACTATGGATAGCTGAAAAAGGAACGTCAAAGCAAACATCAGTTTGTTGGAGTTGCTTATTAAGAAAAGATTCAACAATTGTCTATTATAAGGTCCTAGAGTGCCCACCACATCTAGAGTGTAACAACTAATAGTACAGCATAAATCATACTTCAAGCCATTTTTCCTTGTTTCATTTAGGAGGAAAATAAAAGATACTTTCCCTCTGAAAATAGACAATGAAGGTTGAACATTAAGATTTCCACTACAGGATGCCAAAGTTTCTGCAGCCAATATACTATATAGATGGAAAGAGGCCTAACCTGAGGCTGAGGATTTAATTTAACAGTACTTATTTTTAGTAAATTTAGAATGTGTGACCAACTATTGGGCGGAAACAAACTTGACACCCCTTTGGGAAAGTACTAGTTCAAATACTGGCATCAACTTTAAATAATGGAAGTGCTGAAGCCAAGTCCCTTAAGGTTGCAGATATAAAAATTGGTAAAGGGGAACTGAAAATGGAGTGATATTATCATTTTCGGAAAGAAAAAACTACTCAGAAGTGCATTCTCAATCTGTTTGAAGAGACCGGACAACATAAATATAAAGTGAAAAATGAAATAATAGTATGACTTCCTTGTAAGGTTTCTAATTGTAATGCCAAGAATCAACTATCAATATACATATCCTTTACAGATCAGAAAATAACATTAGGACTCTCAAATTTTCCACAGTCAATTGGCATGCAGATGAATACCAGCAGACCAACATCTGCCCCCAAGACCCTACCTAGTAACATCCAAGCAAGTCAGCTAAACACTTAGCCAACCTCACCATCACAGCATATCTTGCAAAGAAGATGACACTCCCATATCCGGCGGCAGGCAGTTAAATGGATTAATAAAACCACATAAAATAATGCAGGGCCTAAATAGTAATCTCAGTTCTTGAATATAGTCCTCATTTATTTCTCAATCACAAGATCAACCCTATCTTACATGCCATTTTTTATAAGTAACCTCTTTTACTTGCCACACTAGCTTAACGTATCACCAATAATCAAAACTAAAATTTAAGGACCTTCTTACCATACAATCAGATCCAAAGTTTAAAAAAGCATGTTTGTTTCCCATAAATCAAGCTGATTAGCTTGAAACTTGACAGACTTTGCCTGTTAGTTATATCCATGTTGGCTCCATTCTAATGTGTGTCAAAAAAACACAACTATCATGCGCATCAAACCTCTAATAGTCCTTGAAAATTAACAATAAGTACAAAAGTAACTTGCAGCTTTGTCAAAGGTAACAGAATAATATATAAAAAAATATAATAGTAAAAGTGAACTGCCACGTTCAGGCATGGTGGTAAAACCAAAAGCATTAGGAATGTCATTATTCCAAATTGGTGCTTTGTTTTAGTATGAGGAGCACGTGTCACAATCATTAGCAAGTCATACATTGTTTCGACAAAATGGGTGCCACAAGAAGATCCTTTGAGAAAGTGGTGATCTGAAGATTTAAACAGGTTGTATTATGAAGATTTGTTATATTAAATGCAAAGCATTTGCATGGAGGCTGAAGCTACCTATAAATTGACACTATATTGAGTGAATTACATTAAGATGTAGTTTTAGAGTTAGGCTCAGTGTTAGTAAGCTAGTGAAAAATTTGTTAAAAAGTCTCAGATCTTACACTTGAGTGAACCTCTTTATGAGCATTTTGTGAGGTTATTCTATCTTCTAACGCTTATTAAGATTATTAGAGTGGCACTCTTTCTTACTCTTTGTACCCATCACTGAAATAGTGAATTGCTCCTCCCTGCTTGTGGATGTAGGTCTGATTGGACAAGTGACAACCATGTGAAATGTTTTGTCTTTCATAGTATATTTCTCTTACATATTCTTTTCTATAAAAAAGGGAATTTTGTTATAACAACAGCACTAAGCAAGTGCTGAAAATATACAGGTATGCAAAAACCAAAAGAAACCCTTGCTAATCTTGTAGGGATTCTAAGAGGCTAAGTAATACCCTGCTTCTCCATTAGAAATTCTTCCTTGAACCAAAAAGAAAACAAAAGCATACAATTAGACTTGATCTGCTGTATGGAGTTTGTTTTGTCTTCAAAACATCTAGAATTCCTTTCTTTACCTACAGTCTACCAGATGCACACAGACACTGGGTTCCACCATATTCTGATTTAGTGTCTTAGTGAAATATTCAGATTTACTTCTTCCGGAGGCTTCCCTCACCCTCCTCAGTCGAGGATATTTCAATTTATTTTAACTCTTAGGGATTCTTTGGTACGCAAGATAAGGGGATAATAATCTCGGTTAAAATGCAGGAGAATTTTAATCCCGCATTTGGTAAGGAGTATTAGTTAGTCTTGGGATTATTTATCCCCATTTATACTATAATGATAAGCTATCCCATATATATGGTGGGATAACTAATCCCATGGGATAACTTTGTTTATCCCATCCCCATACCAAACGACCCCTTAGTGAATGAAAAGAAAAAGAACTCCGACTCTAAAAGGAAGAGGAAGCTGAATACTGAAGTAGCTTGAGGGACAATATACCGGGCGAGAAAAGAACTGGTGGATTTAATGAGAGAGATCTTTTCCAAGCTCAACCTTTAAAGAAAAAGAAATTTCATCTCGCCCGCCGTCTCTTGCTTTTTAAAATTCCCAATTTCCACCAGATCCTAGCATCCTTCTTCCTACGTGGTCATGATGTATATTGATAATACAGTTTAGATATCGTAAAAATCTCTAACTAGAACCCTAGTTTCCTCATTCGGATAATAATATATGATACCTCAAACTAGCAGCCAAAGGAGCATCGAAATTGAAGAAGAATTGTATCAGACCACATGCATGACGACTTTTTCGGTGTCCATTAGCATTAATTAAGTGTTTATGGTTTATATGTGTTATCTTGAAACTCAATTGACAGAATGAGAGTTTTCAATTGAGTTGAAAAAAGTCATTTAATTCACTAAACAGTCAAAGGCAAAAGAGAAGAAAAAGAAGAGGGAAACCGAGAACCGGCACCTTGTCATTGTCAATCGACATTTTCCGTTGGTCGCCGTCCATCGTTGGGCCGCCAGAGATTCCGAGCAAAGTGAGACTGGCACAGTGGTGGGAGAGTAGTAGAGAACAATGCGCGTTAGTTCTGACAACAAAGTGGAATATAGGGTTTTGAGGGTATGAAGGCGTTTTGGCACTCTTACTTGGTGCGTGTAAAACTGACTCACACTCTACACGTGGACAAAATTTTATTCACTTGTCAAAAATGCCCCCAGCTTCTGCGTAAAGTAACTAGATACTCATATTCCCGAATAAACTCATTAAATTTACTTAATGATTTTTTTTTCTCGATCATTATCAAAACTAAAAATTTTAAGAAAATTTAGACATAAATTAGAAGATTTGATATTGTTATTCGACTATAGCATTTATTCCTCAGATACACAAAAGTATATCGCATTCAATCTCACTAATAGATTATGTTTTTCAAGTTACTTCATGATGTGAAGGTTTCCTAAAATCAACATTGTTAGGATCAATGGTTAATTTAAGTAAGCATCCGAATAATAAATAACAATAAAAAAATAAGTTAGTGATATTCCCGATTGAAAATTACTGAGCACATGCTCTTTTATAATTTACAACATTAGGTTATAATTGAAATCTCATAGTTCTTTTTGTCTAATGAAGAAATGCTAAAACGTATAAAAAAAAAAAAAAGTAAAATACAAAATGCGAAAGCACAATGTAGCTTCATAGCTTTAAGATGTGTTAAACGACAAGTGGGACGCCTTACGCTAGCACAACATTGCACCAAAAAGCAATAACCAAAAGATTCAAATTGAAGTCCTCTTTAGAAAAAAACATTCGAAACTCCTCAACTTCTTCTATTTTTACTTCACAAAAAAAAAACTATAAATTTAAATACTTAAGATATGACATGTGATGCTCGACTAATAAAAATATTTCTCTCAAGATAATGTTGTACATCCAAATAGCAACTTCACATCTTTCTCGTAACGTAAATAATTTTTTTAATAGGGACAACAACAGTGCACCGGGCTTCGCTTTTTCTTCAATCCTCTCCACGACGGGCTTCTTTATTATAACCAAAGCTGCGAAAAGCACCGCAGCAATGTAAGCGTATCCATAAGCATTTTATGTTACAATCTCTAAGATGCACTATATGTTTAAAAAGAAAGGTAAAACACCTGTTGCTAATTGGGTATCACTCTACTACAAGAAAGTTATAATCACTGATTTCTTCTTATTTAATGCATCGTTAAATTGCAAAGTTACATATAGCACAACCTTTGAGAAGATAATTTTGTACACTCTGCACATGTATAAAATTTTATTCTATTGTCAAAAATGCCTTCGGCTTATAGAATGTAATTTGAAACTACTACTAGCCCTTTGACCAAACTTCTAAAATTAGCTTATTTTAAAAAGATTTTTTAAAAAAATATTTCCGATAAGAAATAATTTGTGTTTGGCAAAAATTTAAAAGATTTTTAACAGCACTCATTGTTGGCTAAATCACTAAAGTCACGCTTCTAAGATATTTTTCTCAAAAGTTCTTTTAAAAGTTATATTTCTTAACTCAAAAAACAATTTTTACTACTTCTCCATAAGCACTTATTTTCTCCTAAAAGCTTGGTTAAATACGCCACTTTTTAAAATAAATAAGTACTTTTTGAAAGAAAAAAATATAACACTTTCTGCCTTTCAAAATCTTGGGCAAACAAATTATAGATCATATGTATTCTTGACGTATGGAAAGTATTTTAAAACTACTGAATCATACTTATTCTCAACGTATGGAAAGTAATTTAAACTACTCTGGATCATACTTGCCCGTTTGGCCATGCGAGATGAAATCACAATTGAAAAATCATGATATTAAATCATATGAGATGAAGTTTGAAGCTTTGTTTCTGATACGCCAGTTTGAGATTTTTAAGTTGTATTTTTTCCTCGTGAACATAAGAACTCCATAAGTTGTAAAACTATTCAAATTGCCCAAATTTCTTATACAATCTTAATACTAAATAAGTTAAAATTTATAATAAAATATAATATAATATCACAAAACCAGTTAGTGATAGAAGGTCCTGTTTCCACTTGTAGCTGCAAGTTTTGCCAAGAAGTCGGCAACTTGGTTGACCTCTCTAGAACAATGAGTGATCTGATGATTGATATTAGTGAGCAACCGAAGTGCTGGTCACAATGTTCTTGAGCTTTAGTTTTGGTGTCTCTGTCGATCAACATTAACATCAAAGTAGGAGTGCTATAAATATATTATATCAAGGGTGTTCATTAGATAAACTTGCGCCATCACCGGGCCTACTATCAAGGCGGAGGTATCAACTTGAGCATTTGGACCAGCTCCTTCTCGTACTTTGCAATACTTTTAACTGTTTCTTGTATCTCATCTCGCTTGGCTTTAATTCTCGCTTATTACCGTGTCTTTGTCATAGCCCACGTCATGAAAACCAAGACCCATAGAAGCTGCATTCATGAGCATTTTATGTTACAATTTCTAAGATGCATTTAATATGTCTAAAAACGTATATTGCGTATCATATAACATATATGGAATCTCCACAAATAGTAATCTTGAGACTTTAAGCTACAAGGTTCAAGATCATGATTTTTTAATAACCTAAAGAATGAAATAATTCAAAGAAGATGTTACCACTGCTCTTGCATGCGTCTCTGCAAAGTATTAAACATAAAGCAGAGACAATAAGTTAAGAGATGGTTGCATGCTAAGGTATATATCCCTAATACAACATTGTTTTGATCCGTGACATCTAATGCAAACATGCCTATTAAGGCAGATGGTATAGAATAGGCATGGTTCATAACAATTGCAGCAACACCGGTAGCATGACAGAATCATGGTGCCTAACTTTAATAGAAAGCTGAAGGCATAAGGGGTAGACAGTAATTTAGCATCAGCTGAATTAATACCTCTCAAGTTGGATATCTCAAGCTTAATATTTGATTCCTTAAGATTAAGTCTTTCCACATTTGCTTTACATTGTCTGATGCATAGACGGCATCTCAAAATGTCATCCACAAGTTTCTGTCGAGAAAACACACCTCAAGTTTAGTGACAGTCTACATAGCAACAAAGCAGCAATGTAAGATAGTAAGATGGTAGATATGTCATTTTTCATTCATTCAGGACCTGCCACTGCCCATCCTTCGTTACTAATATTACTACAACAACTGCTCCTACTACAATTGCAAAGACAATTATAGCACTTTGAGACACACATTAAAATGATCGAACCATATCCACTAAAAGATGTATCTCAAACTTCACACATTCAAAAAGGACATTCTTCTCTCCACCAAAGAAAAGAATATTAATCGTCTCATGAGACTATCATTCTTAATCCAAAAACACATATTTGTGGTCTGTCTTCCAGATCCACGGAAGCACATAAAATCGTTGAAGAGCAATATAATATACTTACGTCGTAGGTGTTATCATACACCGTTTCTGGGCCTTTTAAAGAATATGAATCTTCAAGCTTGAATCTCTTTATTTGGACTTCTAGGTTGGGTAACTTCACGCATACTAATTGCTGCTTTCTCGACATGCATCTGCAGATAAAAGTATGAGTCTGTGATATCAACAAGATAGAAAATAGTAAATTACCTAGCATACAAACTCTATGCTTGTCTGCAAAAAAGTCATCACAAAGTTTGTGACACAGAAAAATTGAACTATCGGAAAAAATTATGGGATTTGAGGAGTATTGACAAACCTTGGATGCAACTTGCAACGATCTCCTATCAGTTTGGAACTCTTTTCTTGAAACTACTTCATCACCGTGACAAAACATAAAGGGAAACTGTGGGCAGAAATAACAATTGGTTAAAAGGACTGGGGACCATATAATCTAGCCATTCTTCAAATACCACTCCTCCCACCATCATTGCCACTTAAAATAAAGCGACCTTTAACACACAGCTAGCAAAAAAAATACGAAACTGTTGTGGATCAAGAGGATTAATGGTCTTCCTTTTCAAAAGTTATTCCCAAAACACATTGCTTATGTCTCCTTATAAGTTCTTGGTCAATCTTCAACCTCATGAGCTAGTTTTTTGGGCTTAGGATCCCAAGTTAATTCTAATAGTTCCACAAAGTAACTCCATCAAAATAGACAAATGGAGTTACTTCACGGGCTAAGATTACCAGCACTCAACACATTACTATGCAGTAATACTGGTAGCCTGATATAATTATGGCACCAAAAAAAAGTTAGGCAGGTGATGAATCTTCGTACATGATAGTAGATAATAAACACAAAACCTTTATTACCGCAGAACAACTTTGGATGCTGATATTAAAGTACATACTTCAGGTTTACCATATCCCGCCGTGACCTTCAAGGCTCACTAAGGTTTACAAACCCCTGATCGTTGACCTATATCACGAAAGCTGATGAATGTAAACAACTTGAAAGCCGGAAGAAAAGCAAAGGAATATGGAAACAAAGCAAGATTTTAGACATCAAAATCAATCTGCATGCACCAGGCCAGCAACACAAATAGAGGGGCTTTAACTAATCCATGTGACTCAAGCTGTAATATTTAAACGTCTGCACTTCTATGTACACATGAACAAGTATACAAGTTACATAGTGCAATAGATGGTAAAACTAGGATAACTCCTATTCTACCGCACTTTTTGAAAACACCTACTTTTTTAATTTTAGCTAAGCCCTAAAAAGAAATGGATAAAGGAACCCAATAACACTGATTGGTCTTAAACAGTTAAATTTTGTGATAGCTCAAACTCGAAACGAGTGATTTGGTTATTTTGAACTAGTTTAGACAAAAAGTTCAATACATCGATCATCTTCAAATCATAAACATTTCTCCAAAGATTCGGGTCCCCGCTTATCCTGTAATTTTATTCTATACATCCGATTCCTCAAAACTTTTGACTGTAAGTATGGGACACTTTGAAATGACCCCAAAATACAAACTTGGGCCGTGCATATTAGATCGAACAAGTCAAATAGGGAAGGCAATATTTCTCACCCTTCAAATTAATAAAAAGATGGTAACAAGGTAACAAAAGAAAGTATAAGCTATCTTCTTAAATGTGCTTTTCCCTCTAACCAACTAGAATGCTGGATGTAAAAACCCAAAAGGAAAAGGAGACCACCTTTAGAAAAAGAATCTCCTTTAGCTAATACACGTAATCCTTCCAGCTTCAGTTTGATGTGTTCATCTTTTCTCATATGGTTACCGTATTTGTCAAAAGTTCTGTATCAAAATAAAATAAAATATATACAAGAAGACAAAAAACCAGAAAACAAGAACAAATATGAGAGCTTTTTTTTCCCTTCAGCACTTCGTTCATAACTCTTTTGCAATATCCAACACTCTCCAAGACATCAAAATATCCAATCTTCTGGTACTAGTATTGGCTTCTCTAGCATCCTGATTTTTAAAAAATACATTACCGATTGTACACCTTTTTTTAAAAAACGGTAAATTCCTTTTCTCTTTTATTCTAAAAATTTCCACTGAAAACTTCCAAAGAAATTTCTGTTATTATACTTCTCATGGAACAAAGCGACGCTTCAGTTAACAATGTTTTTCACAATTCAAGCATGATAGGGTTTTAAAGAATATTCACTGGAACATAGATCCGTGTCTTGATAGAAATGCTGAAATTTGCTTCACGTGATACTCAAGACACCTTATGGTGAGGCTAGGATATTGAATTAAAGTGTCATTACACATACCTCAAGAGCAAGCTCCTTAATTATCATCCCGGGAATTAATTCCTTGCCAAAATCTATAGATGGTGAAGGACACGTTGCAATGGTCCTGGAAAAACTGTGAACAGTGGAAAATAACTAAGAAATAACAGAATGTTATATATTCTCAGATAATGGACAGCAAGATAATATATCAACTACCTGCACATGGAATAGTTACAAAAAATGGATCCTCCTTTGAACATATATGTAATGCAGCTTCATAATTGGGTCGAATCATATCCAATTCACCACTTTCAATGGCTACATTCTGTAGAGTGGAAATTTTTGACACAATTAATATTTATTCAAGAAGATTTGCTAGGTGTATTGAAGAGGACATGAATCTGGGACATATAACATCACCTTAAACTTCATGGTATATCCGTCATGTGTAATATATTGATCGTAGCTGAATTCGGAGACAATATATCTGCCGCTAGAACTTATTAACTTCATCTCTATCTCTGTTGTCAACTTGAATGGTATGCGATTGGAGAATCTATCAAACCGTGCAACTCTCAAAACCTCTGGAAAACAAGAACCAACCCTGCCAAAGATACACATTTAGACAAAATCAAACATAACTTTGACAAGAAGTAGCAAGACCTGCTTATAAGCAGGTGAAAGAAATAGTCAGTTTATGATAGAAGAAAACCAGATGATTATTCTCAATTTCTGAATGTTGCACGACATTCTTTAAGTTATATTGAATAATTGGTGTATAAGTTCATCTAAAATAGCTTCAAATATTGGAAGGAAAACGCTCAAACATCATGCTGATGATTATGAAACTCATTTAACTATTACAGTAAAAAGATTATTTTCTATTTCCTATACAGTTTGATAAAGTTCTCAATAGAATAAACCTAAAACATTAGATGTCCTATATCCATAGGGGTCTTTAGTTGTAGTTTCGGTGCCAACCTTCAAGAAAAATATATTTCTGTCTGCAGAAATAGCATATTTTATTGATTTAATGCAGGGTGACTAATTACTTCAATTCTCTGTCCTTTTGATAATTTCAAGCTTAAGAAATTAGACTTGAGAGCACCCACCTTACACTGTGTGTACTCTTCTTATCACTTCCTTTCGCGTGCACTTCCTTTTCAGAAAGTATATGACTTTCTATCTGAAAAAAGATATCCAACAGCAAGGAAAATTAAGTGAAATACATTATTTAGTATATTTTAAAATGGAGATATGCAGATTATATAACTTACAAGAGAAAATCGAAATAGATAAATGTCTGCTTTCTGAGTTTTTAGCTTTAATTAATGAAATTATAAGCGAAAAATAAACCAGTTAGAAGAAGCAAGCTGCTTGTATAAACTAACCCCCTCAATGTCCAAGTCCTGACATTGCTCGGCATCCAATATGTCGATTGATGATGGAGTGGTTTTCTCATGGTGTTTCAAAATTCGGTACTCCCATTCTTTATTATCAACACATAAGCACTGCAAAAGATGACACTAATTCTTCAGAACAGAAAGATACATAGAGAGAAAAGATAATTGAGCAACAGAAAATATGAAGCCAAATTCATAACCTTTCCAGAGTCAATCACACTAATCGGCAAGGATTTTGAATCACGGATTTCAAAGCAAGCACTCTCTTTATCGAATGTGAGGCGACAACCATTCTCAGCAGGGACATTTAATGGCCTATAAATGAAATGGTAAAGACAATTTTTTAGATAATACTGGTTGAAGGATGGAAAAAATCTTGAAAAGTAGTGGTATGAAATATTAGTGAATTGCAAACCTGCAGATGATTCGAGCCTCACCTGAAAAATATAGAGAAAAATGTTACAACACCATGCCAATCTATACATTACAATCCTTAGTCAAGTCGTTGAGTGCATTAGAAAGTTGGAGTGCTTGGTTGACAGATGTTAGGTTTGAAACCAGCCCAGTCTTCTGCAAGCAGGAGAATATCAATCTGTGATATTTGGAAAAATGACAAAGCAATTTCTTATTCATTAATAGGAGAATACTTTGGTTTTATACCTATGAAGCATTTTACTCTAAAGCAGCATCTCTTCAGGACATCACCCTTATCATTCTTGCTTCTCTTTGGTTCCATGAAGGAAGCCAAGACTGCAAATGAAACAGAAAATATACTTTAGCATTTTCATCAGGGGTGGGGGTGGGGCGGGGTGGGGGTGGGGCATAATAAAAATAAGGAGAGGATTGGCACACATGTTCTTTCTTTCAAAGTTTGGAGAAATTTTTGATAGAGAGTGTTCTTTGGAAGATGATGGATAAAGATCGAATACATGATTTAATTTGTAAACTATGAATAACAGAAAGATTCAGTTCTAACCATCTAGAAACTGGAAGTAGGCAGTAGTCCAACCACCGGACAACTTGACTAGAAGAATTCTCTTCAATTTTATACCCATCTGCCTCTAGCTTTTCCAGTATCATCTCAATACTCTCTTTACCCTGCAATTAAAAGCATGTAACAATCCTTTATTAGGTTTATGAGCAAACTTTTTTATATGAACATGTGGGATCTGTATGACACCAAAAATAAATTCTAAATTAATGGAACATAATAGAACTATACAATATAGTTTTACCTGCAGCTTTGGAAAATAAACACACCTCAGGCGAGCATGTGCTTCGAGGGATGGTTCTGTTCCTGAGAAATACAAATTTGATCAGAGACTATAAAAATTGCGCTCTGATAACAGGATTTGAGAATACTCCACCAGATGTTTGTCATGACAAGTGATGTACGTGTTACACGAACCATCATTTAATCCATTGCTTTTCTTTCACTTGAAAGCGAGTTGCATTACAAACTAGGATGTGCAAGAACATTGAGTTTTGTTGTTGCCACTACTATCACCTTCAATTTCAGATAAATTATTTCCATTTACCTAAATTTGCATAAACAGAAGAATCTGTTTAAAGAAGAGAGTGTCTACTAGAACAATAATTGGCAAATTAAAATTGAGATTTCCCCAAAATATTAGAATTTGCTTTAGTAAAAATTGGTAAAAGGTGCTCCGATTAAGATTACCTAAAAATTTGACCAACTAGCCACTTATTTTGTGGTGATAAGACAACCAACAGTTCCCAAGTTATGACAGAAACTTTAATAGTAGCGAGAATTCTCACTCAAATGATGTCGTTTTCCTATTTATATGATCAGTAAAGCTTATCCTCTGAGACTGCATGGCCAAAAGGCATGGACAGCTCTCATTGAAATGCATTGAAGGTTAAAAGAGGACAACTACAGCGCAGTTGGAAAAGCAATAAGGAAACACCAGAGATGAAACATCTGCGCGGCATTATGTTTGAGGTGGTATGAAATATTAGTGAATTGCAAACCTGCAGATGATTCGAGCCTCACCTGAAAAATATAGAGAAAAATGTTACAACACCATGCCAATGTAAACAGACAGTACCAGTAGAAACTAATTACCTACCCAAGCTAGTCATAAGATAGCAAAATATTAAGCTACTCAGGATTAAGCTACCCAAGCATGAATCATAAAAAAACTTACGGCCTGAGTTCCCCTGCAATCCTTCAAGGATAAGAAATTCCAATGTGGCGAAAACGTTATTCTTATGGAAGCCTCTATAAGCTCCCTTCAAAATTTTAATCTTCTGCCCTGATTTCCAAGTTATGCCTTTCCTCTGGAAAACCTTATGTATTCTCAGAACTAAAAGTCAAAAACAGGGAACCAATAATAAGTATCAATTGTAACAGAATCACAATCTTATATAAGCAAGCACATTAATGGGAAACTACAAGTTTCACCAATTCTCAAACATGCTGCAAAGACTACAGTGAAATGATGCAGCTGTAAGAATTGATCATAAGGTTTTCTATTTTCTTTTTCAATCCATACCATCTGAAGAAATGCCAAGCTCTTTCTTGTGCGAAGGGCCGAATACAAAAGTAGGTTGATCCTCTCCACAGTCAATCTCCTTGTCATAGCGATCATGCATCTGAAACATCCAGTCCTGATATAGCTTCTCCAATTTCAAGAGAGTCAACTTTTCTCCATCTTTGTATATCTCAACGAGAACATCTAAAAAGGATTTGAAACATAAATTAAAAGAAAGAGACCTCATTGCATAGTAGTGGGATATCATTTCAACAGTGCGCAACAAACCATAAGTCGTACCATTCTCTTTATCCGATTGCTTGTTGCCAAAGTTCCTTATCGCAATGGTGTAAGGATGGTGTTGTTCTAAGTCATTCTGGGAAAATATATACAGCAGATTTCATCAGATAAAAGAGGAAATACATATAATCATATCATTTTGGAATCACGCATATAATATCTCAAAATAAGACTTGAGAAAAAAAATTGGAGACTTGGAGTTGGGGAAGGCATCGTGCTGATTTACATTGCGTAATAGTACCACATGATTTCTTATTAGCATACCTTATTATACAGCTATGAAAAGCGGAGAGATATATCATGCCAAAAGGCTGCCATTTCTATCAAATATCAAATATTCTCATTTTGCATTCCAGGAAATGATTTTCT
>JACEIK010000494.1:179155-203611 GCA_018107945.1 Datura stramonium | reverse complement strand
CCTCTCTCTCAGCCATTTAGAGTTTGGCTTTATCCTGGTTGAGGCAGGGAAGAAGAAAACTATCATGGAACTCTTGTTAGATTTTATATAAAACAGAGCCCAATACGACATAAATTCAAAATCTTTGGAGAAAATAAAAAAGATTCGAACTTTTTGGTGAAGAAGATGCAGAGAATTGTACTAGCAATCTACCATTGTCGGAGAAATCGAAGCTCCAGATTTGATTAGCAATCTTTCTGATGGAGAAGCCTAAGCCTCTTCTTCACCATTGCCGAAGAAATTGAAGCAGAATTATTATTGAAGATTCTTTGATTGCGTATCATTTTATTTTTTTGGATTTTGGCTATTGAAATTGATGATATTGTGTTTATGTGTTATATTTGTGCATGTATCAAATTTTTTGATACTTATTAGTATGTATCAATTTTCTAGTGAAACACATAACTTTTATTTAGGTAGATGAATTTTTTATACATATATCAGTATCAGATTTTTGATAATTCCAGAATTGTTATGCATCAATGTGTTGTTTTGGGTGTATCAATATATTTGTACCAATAGTTNGTATCAATTTTTTCCAGCGATACATGAATGTAAATTACTCATATTATTTTGTGTATCAATTTAGGGAATCTTTTCCTATTATTGCTTTGTTGCATATTTTCAGTATCTTGAATAAATTATAAATTGAAAAATTACCCTCATGTTTATCAATGTATGACAACAGTATCAATTTTTATAAAACATCTAACATTATAGAATTTTGCTAGAATATAGACTCTTTGATTGTGTATCTGTTTTTAGGATGTATCAATATTTTCAGTGAAACACATAACTTTCATTTAGATAGATAAGTTTTTTATACATGTATCAGTATAGATAAATGTATAAATTTTTTAACGTAGATAGTTAAGTTTAAATACATGCATCAGTAGCAAGAATGGATCAAAAAGTGATTCCCCACGAAATCTGCGATTTTTTGAAGTTTTTGCAAATATGGATTAATTGTTTAAACTTTTTTAAATATGGTAAAAAAATCGAGATCAAAATGGAGAGAGATTTTCTCTCATTAAATACGCAATTTTAATTAATTAGATATTAAATAGAGTCATTATAGAAAGAAATTAAGGGTTTAAATTTTTGATACAACACTCAAGATTTTCATTAATATGTACCAGAAAATAAATTTAAAAAATGTTACTTTATGTAATTAAGATAAAACATGTTATTTTGTGTAATTATTTTAATATGTAGTGCTATTTATGAAAGTTGCTCTAAAATTATCTAGTCTAGTAGTTATAATGGGTCATTCGCTCAAATGCCCTTATTTCGGGGTGGTCTTTAATTTTTGCCTCTTAAATTTGTGATATTTAATTTTTGTCCTTCGACACTTTTTTGTCCCATTTTTATTACTTACAATATTGAAAGGACAAAATTAAAGACCAGCCCAAAATAAGAACAGTCGGTGCAAAAACGTGAGTAATAATAAGTGCTTTGGAGATGCATTGTTTCTATCTCATGCTTTATCTTATGCTATCTAGTTCTCGCACCCTCGTATGTTCGATTATGGAACTCCATAGAATAAAAGGGTGGGGAAGTCAAAACAAAACAAGTGCCAATGAGGCTATTCAGCCATTTTTTTTTTTAACATTAATGATTGACAAGCTAGAACATACAAGCATATCTGACAAGGAAACCAAATGTACCATTAATTCCTTTCCAAACAAAGATCAACAAATGATTCCTGTGAGTTTACAAAAGACAACTGAGTAACCCTAATCCCTATGCATCTTGATCATTAATGACATATAAGCATATCTGAAAAGGAAACCAGATGTGCCGTTAATTCCATTCAACAAATGATTCCTATGAGTACTTTACAAAAGACAATTGAGTAATCCTGCCCCCACCAAAGCTGAGACAGAGATATACCACCACTCATTTTCTTGGAGGGCTGTAGGTGTTGATTTGTACAGTGTGTTTCAGACAAAAATATGACATGGAAGGACACCAAAAAAGGGGAATCTCCAGACATAGAAGAAGCAAAGCAGCATCAACCACTGATATCCATGTGAGAGTTGTACAATATTCCAGGCGGAGGTACCAAATCTTCTATCTGCTTTTTATACTTGAGCTTTTTGACCAGCTTCTTCTTGTACTTTACACTACTTCTAATCTCTTCCTCTATCTCATCTTGCGTTTGACTTAGTTCCCGCTTCTTGTCTTTGATTTGCTTCACTTTCCCAGGAGAGAGGGGCAACTGTATGACTGGAAATACAATGTACGGTTTCCTGAAGACACAAGTTAATCGTTTTTAAGGCACCATGGAAATAAATAAATGGTAGACAATGGAAGTAGGAAAAACAAAGCACATACTCAGATCCAACAGATACTACTCCATTTCCTCTCATCATTCCACCATCCAACGAAATCGCACCATCTTCTATGCAGGAATATGCCATGTAAAGGTGCTCTCTGGACTCGTAGACTTGAAGCTTACCGAGCAGACGATAAAATAATGTCTCCCGGAGACCATGACCTGAAGCAGTTCTAAACTGCAAATGGTCAGCAGGAAGGAATATCATATTTACCGCATAGCCCAAAAAGCCTGGGGGAGTTTCTCTGTTTGATAAAGTAGGTCCAGGAAAAGCAAGTTGTCTTTGCGGATCACTGCTGACTCTTCCTGTATATGGCCTGAAACATGATGTCGAGAAACCTAAAATCTTAACAATTGAAAACAGTTGAGCATAAAGTAAAGCAGAGAAAGAAAGGCTCTTACCTTATATCCTCAATGCATATAACCAAGTATCGACCATTAATGGTGATACCAAGCTTAGCTGCTAGGATGTCAAAAGCACTGGCGCAATGCATATTTCCGTCCATTTGAAGTTTTTCAAGTACTCTGGCAGCTGCACGGGATTTGCATGCTACTGCAAGCATATTATCTTCTCCCAGATATGCTGAAAGCATGCTAAGGCAAGAAAACAGACTCAATTACATTCATATTATCTTCTCCCAGATATGCTGAAAGCATGCTAAGGCAAGAAAACACACTCAATTACATCCACACTTGCCAAGGAAGTTCTTATACTCGATCCTTTCAAAGAAAAAAATGCCAGCACAAACCTGCTAAGCCTATGGGTCCGAACCTCTCCAAGAAGTGCAACCGCACCCAGTATGTCATCAGCATATTCGAGAGATAGCTGTTCAGATTTTGGTGATCGGAGCAGCTTGTAGATAACAGCAGCTGCAGTGTCCTCCTTACCTTCAATCTTCTCCATTACCAGGTCTCTGTCATAGCCCACGTCGCGAAAATCAAGTCCAATAGAAGCTGCATCCATGAGCATTTTATTGTACAATTTCCAAGATGCATTTAATATGTCTAAAAAACAGCTTGTTGCTAATTAGGTATCACTCTACTACAAGTAACCACAGGATCTCTTCCTATTTAACTATTAAATTGCAAGATTACTTATAGAACCAGGACAAGAAAATAAGGAGGAGAAGTTTTGGGAGAACTCCAGAGACACAAGGAACAGATAAGAAATGTCAGGACCACCTTTAAACCATCCATACTGAAGTAAGAGAAACTTGCAAGAGTTTCTCCATCATCAATATTTCTTTTTTCCTTTCTTTGATCCTCTTCCTAAAATAACTATTTAAAAGCAAAAACTGACACGGGATCACAGAAAGAGCCTTCAGATGACAATCAAACCAGGATGATTCAGCAATCCCCTGTATATTATAGTACCCTCTTGCAAATTTACGGAGCATCTTGATCAGACAATGTGTAAGAACAAGAGTATCTCCAATTTCAACATGCTACAAAACTTCTCTCATCAAATATCGTTTTTAACTTTCAGTTGCAAAAAAATAAGATTTTCACATTAGGGAAAGTGACAGTCAGTTTCATAGATTTTTCGGCGAATTATTTCACAGTGCTGTACTAACACCACATTAATTTGTAGAGACAAACTGAAAGCAAGAAAACATTACAGAATATATAACAGATATGGAATCTCCGCAAATAGTAATCTTTAGACTCCAAGCTACAAGGTTCAAGATCTTGATTTATAAATAACCTAAAGAATGAAATAATTCAAAGAAGATGTTACCACTGCCTTTTGCATGCGTCCCTGGAACTTGCAAAGTATTAAACATAAAGCAGAGACAATAGGTTAAGAGATGGTTACATGTCAAGGTATCCCTAATATAACATGGTTTAGATCCGTGGCATTTAATGCAAACATGCAAAGCAGATGGTATAGAATAGGCATGGTTCATGATGCATACATAACAAAAGATGGTTTTGATTTCATGTGCCAGTTTAAATATTCTAGACTAAATAAAGCCAAAACAATTGCAGCAACAGGGTAGCATGACAGAATGGTGATAACTTTAATAGAAAGCTGAAGACATAAGGTGTAGACAGTAATTTAACATACAAGCATTAGCTGAATTAATACCTCCCAAGTTGTACATCTCAAGCGCAATATTTGATTCCTTAAGATTAAGTCTTTCCACATTTGCTTTACATTGTCTGATGCATAGATGGCATCTCAAAATATCATCCCCGAGTTTCTGTCGAGAAAACACACCTCAAGTTTAGTGACAGGCTACATAGCAACAATGCAGCAATGTAATATAGTGAAGAAGCAAAAAGAAAAAGAAAAAAGAAAGAAAGATAGTAGATATGTCATTCATCATTCATTCAGGACCTGCCACTGCTTCCAATCCTTCTTTTACTACAGCAACGACAACTACTACTACTACTACCTGCCACTGCTTCCAATCCTTCTGTCACTACAGCAACAACTACTACTACTACTACTACTACCTGCCACTGCTTCCAATCCTTCTACTAATACTATAAAAATGAACGAACCATATCCACTAAAAGATGTATCTCAAACTTCACACATTCAAAAAGGCCATTCTTCTCTGCACCAAAGAAAAGAATATTAATTGTCTCATGAGACTATCAATCTTGATCCAAAAACACATACTTGTTGTCTATCTTCCAGATCCATGGAAGCACATGAATCATTGTAGAGCAATATACTTCCATCGCAGGTGTTATCATACACCGTTTCTGGGCTTTTTAAAGAATATGAATCCTCAAGAAGCAGAATCTCTTTATTTGGACTTCTAGGTTGGGTAACTTCAGGCTTACTGATTACTGCTTTCTCAACATGCACCTGCAGATAAAAGTATGAGTCTGTGATACCAGCAAGATAGGAAATACTAAATCACCTAGCATACAACCTCTATGCTTGTCTGCAGCTCGTGGAAACGAGAGTGACTGGCTACAAAGCAGAAAAGCCCTTCTTTATTCGGAAGAGGAATGGAGCGGACAATGCAGCGTCCACGATGGAAGCTGTATCTCACATTGTCTTCTTCCCTCAATGAGTCCTGCATTATCAGAAGGGTATGGGAGGGGCCATCTTCCTCTTCACCATCAATATCTTCATCCACTTCACCAGCAGAATTTATAACCTCAAAGACAACATCTTCCAAATGAGAACCAGCAGCACAAACTTTAGGTACCTGATGTAGGTTGGATGCACTTTAATAATTAAATCATTTCCATAACGAATGAACAGTACTCTATCCCATCATTTTTGTCCATCTTTGAGACTTCAAATTCTTAAAGAGACATGAATCAGAATGTCAAGAAACTGAAAAGCCAAGTAATTTCCAATTTTAAAGATTGAGAAATTAAATACTATTAGCCCCACTCTTCTGTATGTTACGGGCAATGCTAGAAAGCAAAAAAGTCATGCAAAGTTGTGACGCAGAAAAATTGAACTACTTGGAAAATATTATGGGTTTTGAGGAGTACTGACAAACCTTGGATGCAACTCGCAATGATCTCCTATCAGTTTGGAACTCTTTCTTGAAAACTACTTCATCACCAGACAAAACAGAAAGGGAAACTGTGGGCAGAAATAATAATCGGTTAACTGGGGACCGTATGATTTAGCTATTCTACAAACACCACTTTCTCCACTCCTTCATTGCCACCAAAATAAAACAACCTTAACACATATGGAAAAAAATACCAAGATGTTCCATGTTGGTTCTGCAAAGTACATAATTCAAGAGGATTAAAAGTCCTCCTTTCCAAAAGTTATTTGTTAAGGACTGGGGACCATATAATCTAGCAATTCTTCAAAAACCACTTCCGCCACATCATCATTGCCACCAAAATAAAGCAACCTTAACAAAGCTATGGGGAAAAAAATACTAAGCTGTTGTGGATTCTTAATGATAAGTATAATTCAAGAGGATCAAAGTTCTTCCTTTGCAAAAGTTATTCCCAATTGTCTAATGTCTCCTTATAAGTTCTTGGGCAATCTTAAACCTCCTGAGCTAGTTTTTGGGGTTAAGGCCCGAGATCCCATTTCTTAATTACATGGTAACAGAGTCATGTAATGTTGTCCACGCTCGATGTACAGCTGCTGGTGTGTGTGTGTTTGAGTGTTAACTGTCCTAAATTAATAAAGAAAATGAGTTCTTCTCTTTATATGGTCTTGGATAATACTCACCTCATGAACTAGCTTTTAGGATTGAGTTAGATCCAAAGTTAATTTTAACAGTTCACAAAGTAGTCTCAATCAAAATAGACAAAGGGAGTTACTGCCAAAGCAAGATTACCAGCACTCAGCACATTGCAATGCAGTAATACTGGTAGTCTGATATAATTATGCCACCGCAAAAAATTTAGGCAGGTGATGAGTCTTCGTACATGACAGTAGACAATAAACACAAAACCTTTATTACTGCAACAACTTTGACAGTTATGTTAAAGTACATACCAGGTTTACCATATTCCGCTGTGACCTTCAAGGATCCATTAAGGTTTACACACCCATGATCATTGACCTATATCACGAAAGCTGATGAATGTAAACAACTTGAAAGCTGGAAAAGAGCAAAGGAATATGGAAACAAACAAGCCTTAGACATAAAAAAATCAATAGGCATGCACCATGCCAGCAACACAAATAGAGGGGCTTTAACTAATCCATGTGACTCAAGGTGTAATATTTAAACTTCTGCGCATCTATGTACACATGAACAAGTATACAAGTTACATAGCACAATAGATGGTAAAACTAGGATAACTCCACATTGGCTCAGATCTCTTTGAAAATAAATGGATAAAGGAACCATACCAAACCCCAATAGCACCTTGATTGGTATTACTAAGTTAAATTGTGATAGGTCAAACTCGAAAAGAGTGATTTTACTATTTTTGAACTGTTTTAGACAAAAAAAGTTCAATAAACTGGCCATCTTCAAATCACAAACATTTCTCCAAGTATCATCATCATATAAGGTCCCCGCTTATCAGTTGCATTTGAGCATTGATAAACAACCAAGTGAGACAAGATCTCGGATACATGGTCTCCAATGGGATCTGACTGGCGATGACTAAACTAATTAGAGCGTAAGTTAGGAAGAATGTTATCATCTGTAGTTTTATATCTTAATAGATCTGATTCCTTGAAACTTCTTGTCAGCTCAGAAGTATGAGATCTCTCCGTGCATAATCAGATCGAACAAGTCAAATAGGAAAGGCGATATTTCTCACCATTCAAATTAATAAAAAGATGGTAACAAGTTAAGAAAAGAAAGTATAAACTATCTTCTTAAATGTGTTTTTCCCTCTAACCAACTAGAACGCTGGATGTAAAAATCCAAAAGAAAAAAGAACACCACCTTAAAAAAAGAATCTCCTTTATCTAGTAAACGTAATCCTTCCAGAGTCAGCTTGATATGCTCATCTTTTCTCATATGGTTACCATACTTGTCAAATGTCTGTATCAAAAACAAAATAAAATATATACAACAAGACAAAATGCAAGCAAAAAAAAAAAGCTACCAGGAAAACCAACTGGAGCTACATGCACTAATAAACCATAAAACAAGAATAAACAAGTGGGACATGGGAGCTTCTTTTTCCCTTCAGCAAAGAAGTGAACCAAGATTTTATGACAAAATTCCATGCAGGGGAAGCAAAAAGCGGACACATTACAGCTTGCTTCGAGCAACTTTAGTCCACATGTGGTTGCTTTTGTATTGAACTGCTAGCACAATCTAATCGTCATATTATATTTTTCTCAACAAAACCTAAAACACTGGCACTTGGTTTATTCCATCGTAAATTTATTGCAATATCCAACCCTCTCCCAAGATGATTGGACTATCAAAGACATCAAAATATCTAATCTTCACTACTAGTATATGCTTCTCTTGCTTCCTGATTTTATTATCCTACACCAGACCTTTATTTTTTAAAAACAAAATGCATATTTATATCTTTTTTTAAATGGTACCCACTTTTCTCTTTATACTAAAAAATTTCCAATGATACACTTGCAAAGAAATTTCTGTTATTATACTTCTCATGGAACAAAGCGACACTTCAGTTAACAATGTTTTTCACGATTCAAGCATGATAGGGTTTCAAAGAATATTCACTAGAACATAGATCCATGTCTTGATAGAAATGCTGACATTTGCTTCACGTGATACTCAAGACACCTTATGGTGATGCTAGGATATTGAATTAAAATGCCGTTACACAAACCTCAAGAGCAAGCTCCTTAATTATCATCCCGGGAACCAATTTCTTTCCAAAATCTACAGGACGCAGAAGGACACGTTGCAATGGTCCTGGAATAACTGTGAACAGAGGAAAATAACTAAGAAGTAACAGAATGTTGTATATTCTCAGATAATGGACAACAAGATAATATATCAACTACCTGCACATGGAATAGCTACAAAAAATGGATCCTCCTTTGAACATATATGTAATGTAGCTTCATAATTGGGTCGAATCATATCCAATTCACTACTTTCAATGGCTACATTCTGTAGAGTGGAAATTTTTGACACAACTATTTATTCAAGAAGATTTTCTAGGTGCATTGAAGAGGACATGAATCTGGGACATATAATGTCACCTTAAACTTCATGGTATATCTGTCACGTGTAATACACTGATCGTAGCTGCATTCGGAGACAATAGCTCCACAGCTAGAACTTAACTTCATCTCTATCTCTATCGGCAACTTGAATGGTATACGATTGGAGAATCTATCACAACAGGCAACACTCAAATCCTCTGGAAAACAAGAACCAACCCTGCCAAAGATACACATTTAGACAAAATCAAACATAACTTTGACAAGAAGTAGCAAGACTTTCTTATAAACAGGTGAAAGAAATAGTCAGTTTGTCTGAGAAAAAACCAGTTACTGATACTCAATTTCTGATAAATAAGATACTTAGAGCAAATGGAGAAAGAAATAATATGTTGCACGACATTCTTTAAAGTTATATTGAATAATCGGTGTATAGGTTAATCTAAAATAGCTTAATGAAGGAAACAGCTCAAACATCTTTAAAGTTATATTGAATAATCGGTGTATAGGTTAATCTAAAATAGCTTAATGAAGGAAACAGCTCAAACATCATACTGATAATTATGGAACTCATTTAACTATTACAGGAAAAAGATTATTTTATATTTCCTATACATCTCACAATTTGATAAAGTTCTCAATAGAATAAACCAAAATCCACTAATTCATAGACTGAATGCATAAGAATTAAGAGAAAATGAGCATTCAATATTGTTGAAGTCCTAAAATTTAACAAAAGTCTCATCTCTAATAGCTAAAACATTAGATGAGGCATTTCAGATGTTCAGTATATCCAATAGGTCTTGAGTTCTAGTCTCACTGCCGACCTTCAAGAAAAATATTTCTATGTGCTTAGACCAAGGAAAAGAATCAGCCAAGGAAGCATGTTGAAGAGCTAAAATAAATAAATAAAAGCTCCAGCTTTTTAACGTATTAGCGTTAAGATAAGGCAGTTCTCCTCTATCTTTTTACACCTCTCTTATGCTTTATCTTGTCTTGACATTTCTCTGTTCAGCAAAATAGCATATTTTATTGATTTAATGCAGGGTGACTAATTACTTTCTCTGTCCTTCTGATGTTGCCTTATAATTTCAATCTTAAGGATTGTATGAAAATTAAGAACATCAAACATATCACACATTTGTATGGCAATCTTATGACTCAGTGCTGGAATTTTTTTTCATTTTGCACAACTTATCTATGAAGTTCATTTAGACTTGAGAGCCCCACCTTACACTGTGTGTCCTCTTCTCAACACTTACAAGTTCCCAACTTGCAGCCTCAGACAATGCTTTCACGTGCACTTCCTTTTCAGAAATTGTATGACTTTCTATCTGAAAAAAGATGTCCAACAAGGAAAATTGAGTGAAATACATTATTCAGTATATTTTAAAAGGAGATATGCAGATCATATAACTTACAAGAGAAAATCGAAATAGATAAATGCCTGCTTTCTGAAATAGATCTGGTAACTTCATCTTCAGGGGGAACCTATATAAACCATGAAATCCTTTAAGCGATGAAGGAGTCAATCGACCAGAGTAAATATGAGCAAGTTCTTTCTCGTTCTCGTCTGCTTTAAATTTGATCTCCAGAGTCATCTCAAAATTTTCTTTCATGATGTATTTCTGATCCAAACTTTTGGATGCAGTAACAGAACTAAAAGAAGCCGGACGAACAACTGCAGTAATCTCCTCCGGAGGTTCATGTCCAGCATCAACAATATCCTGAGGTAGCGCCTGCAATTGCAACAAATTTAAGCAATTCAATGAAAACATATAAATATGCGGTACAATCTAAGATCATACATAGCTGAAATCAGATCAATTTCAAAGATATTCGAAGTAATAAAAGCTCAATAAGCACAGGAAACTTTGAAGGAAATGGTGAAACATGTTCCACTAGACACACAAACAACAACTTCTACCAGTCTGAATAAGTTGAAAACCCTGTAGAACTGTTCAGGTTGATTCTGATTAGAGAAAAGACTATGTCATCTGACTCGGACCCCAAGTAGATGAAGTAGATGAATCTACAGAGTACTATCAAAGAAAATTGTTAACCAACCGAGTATCACCTATGTTAATTGGTATTTTACGTGCAAAAGATCGGGAGAGGATGTGGATCACCTTCGAATACATTGACAGGTTGCTTCAAGGTTATGGTGGGTGATTCTGAGATGGATTGGACAACTGTGGGTTATTCCAGGGACGATAAAGAACGCTTTGTTCAGAGAAAGAAATAGAAGTGATTTTAAGAGAATTGAACATGATTCTGTACATTTGAATAATAGCCTTTTATCCCTCATTTCTTTTTGGTGCACCCATGAGATTCCTAGTTGTACGGGTGATTGGGTGTCTATTGTAGAGAACAATTTACTTCTGTAGATTCTTTTTTTTTTTTTGTATACAGGAGTTTTTAGCTTTAGTTAATGAAATTATTCCTTGATTAAAAAAAAGCGAAAAATAAACCAGTAATTAGAAGAAGCAAGCTGCTTATATAAACTAACCCCCTCAATGTCCAAGTCCTGACATTGCTCGGCATCCAATATGTCAATTGATGATGGAGTGGTTTTCTCATGGTGTTTCAAAATTTGGTACTCCCATTCTGTATTATCAACAGATAAGCACTGCAAAAGATGACACTAAATCTTAGCACAGAAAAATATGTAGAGAGAGAGAGTATAATTGAGCAACAGAAAATATGAAGCCAAAGTCATAACCTTTCCAGTGTCAATCACACTAATCGGCAAAGATTTTGAATCACCGATTTCAAAGCAAGCACTCCCTTTATCAAATGTAAGGCGACAACCGCTCTCAGCAGGGACATTTAATGGCCTATAAATGACATGGTAAAGACAGTTTTTTAGATAATACCGGTTGAAGGAAACACACCTTGAAAAGTAGTGGTATGAAATATTAGTGAATTGCAAACCTGCAGATGATTCGAGCCTCACCTGAAAAATATAGAGAAAAATGTTACAACACCATGCCAATGTAAACAGATAGTACCAGTAGAAACTAAATTACCTACCCAAGCTAGTCATAAGATAGCAAAATATTTAAGCTACTCAGGATTAAGCATGCAGAAGGGCATGCTTCATGAATCATATAAAACTTACCACCTGACTCCCCCTGCCATCCTTCAAGGATAATAAATTCCAATGTGGCAAAAACGTTGTTCTTATGGAAGCCTCTATAAGCTCCCTTCAAAATTTTAATCTTCTGCCCTGATTTCCAAGTTATGCCTTTCCTCTGGAAAACCTTATGAATTCTCAGAACTAAAAGTCAAAAACAGGGAACCAACAAAAAGTATCAATTGTAATAGAATCACAATCTTATATAAGCAAGCACATTAATGGGAAACTACAAGTTGCACCAATTCTCAAACAGGCTGCAAAGATTGCAGTGAAATTGACGCAGATGTAAGAATTGATCATAAGGTTTCCTATTTTATTTTTCAATCTATACCATCTGATGAAACCCCAAGCTCTTTCTTGTGCGAAGGGCCGATTACAAAAGTAGGTTGATCCTCTCCACAGTCAATCTCCTCATCATAGCGATCATGCATCTGAAACATCCAGTCCTGATAAAGCTTCTCCAATTGCAAGAGAGTCAACTTTTCTCCATCTTTGTATATCTCAACGTGAGCACCTAAAAAGGATTTGAAACATAAAGGAAAGAGACCTCATTGCATAGTAGTGGGATATTATTTCAACAGTGAGCAACAAACCATATGTGATCGTTACCATTCTCTTTATCCAAAGGCTTGTTGCCAAAGTTCCTTAATGCAATGGTGTAAGGATGGTGATGTGCTAAGTCAGTCTGGGAAAACACACACAGCATATTTCATCAGATAAAAGAGGAAAATGCATATAATCATATCATTTTTTGACTCACACACGTAATATCTCAAAATAAGACTTGAGAAAAACAAATTGGAGACTTGGAGTTGGGGAAGGCATCGTGTTGATTTACACTGTGTAATAGTCAGGGAAGCCTTACAATTCCCTTTTCTTTCAAAGGGTTGGTAGAGTACCACATGATTTCCTATTAGCATACCTTCTACAGCTTTCCTTTCCCTTTCACCAGGAAATCTTATGCTTAACTCCCATAATGCCCTAAAATCTCATTCACAGGCACAACTTGACTATGAAAAGCGGAGAGATAGATCATGCCAAAAAGCTGTCATTTCAAGCAAATATCATACCACATCCCATTTGAGTGGATCCTCAATTGAAGGACTAGCTAACTTAAGTCAGTCAACTAAGCATTTATCTCCATTCCAATAATGTCACTGAGTTGTTGGGTGATAAAATAATGATCCATCAGTGATACTTTAAAGATGTTTGGCGAGAAAGATGATGTAATGACCCATGGTATTGTGAATAATAACAATGAGTAGATGTAGTGATCTGGGTTCGAAATGGAATTGCGGAAGAAGAGTAGTATTAACAGAACAGTAAACGAGCGGCTGAGATTAGTTTTGGAATTAATGATCAGCGAAGGCCAGGATTCACCCACATCAGCAAAAGTTGGTTACAAAACCAACTGAGGAGAGAGAGGATGGCAACGAACTTCTGCTAATTCACACTTCTCATCCCCTTTCTCTGATTCTTTCTCTCTCCTCTCTTCTCCTTCTTCTTCTCTAAATTCTGATTTCATCATCCTACTTCCTTGCAGATCCCAGGACAGCTATGGAAGGCTTCTATCTTAATTTCTGTATTTTCAATTTAGTCCTTTAAATTGTTTGTTGTTGAAGATCCAGTTTCCATTTAATAGAAAATCCCAAAAATATATAGTCGACTTAGTTGAGTTAGTTGTTAATTTCATTTCGATCCCAATTGAGGTCATCACAAATGAGTTCTGTATTAATGAGTTATTGTTTGATATCCCTAATTGACATTGTAGGGAATTTAGTGACTAGTGAGGATATTGGAAACAGAATCCCAGGTCAGAACTTCACTTAAACTAATAAAATTGTGAGTTGTGGAATACGTCGGGAACTTGACGAAGTGATTGAAGTTAAAGCTTTGATGTGAGTTAAGACTTGTCTTTACTAAAGTTCTTTTCTCAAGAAAAAATCATACCCACAAGGTGTTTGGTTAAATATTTTTCTATGATAATGTGAGTATAATTAGAGCGAGTGAAACAGTATCCATGATTATTTGAGTTAAGCTTTACATGTAGTTAATTTAAGATATAAGTTTTTTTTTAAAACTTTCAAAGCCATGTATTCATGTTCACATTTATTGGTGAAATGATGTAATTTTGATGTTTCATTATACTTGTTATGAAATGTCTGAAGGTTTGATTTCATGCCTTAAAGTGAAGAAGTCTATGATGTGCTTTATGTATCATAACTACATTAAGGTTAAAAGCTTGAAGATTTAATCTAAACCTTAAATGAAATAGTAACTATACAAAGAGTTGCTAATTTTGTCATAATGAAGCTTAACATGGATGGTGACCATACAAAAGGTTACGAGCAGCCGTATAAAGGGTTGCTAATATTTTCATAATGAGGCACAAAAGATTTGGTAGTCGTATAAAGGGCTACGAGTAACCATATAAAGGGTTACTAACCACAACAAAAAGTTCAGTCGACAACAACAATCTAAAGGCTAAAGAAGAAAATGCACTTAATTGAGGAATATTTAGTGGTGATTGCTCAAATGTGATATTATTTACATGAGTTTTTATGAATCGCTCCATTTCAGAGTTTGTGATATTTCATATATATTCTTATTTAAACCTCGTTCAAACTTTAGCGAGAGGATGTTGAGACTCACTGAGTAACGCCGTGGTGTACTGACGTTCTCTTTGTGGAACCTACATTGATCTGTCAATGTAGACGCAAGTTTCATAGACGAGCAGACTACTATCTAGGTTGCTTAATTCCAAAAGTTGAATTGTTGAGCTCCGCCCTTGACCATGGAGTTTCTTCTCTTTCAGTTATACAATTTTATTTCATTTGTTCATTTATCCGCATTTGATTCTGGGGATTAGCCAGGAAATCTATGTCAGTGCATTCCTCCCAGCATTCCAGTGGAGGCTTAATAGACGAGTTTTTAGTTGGGTTATGGTTGTTCACATTACTTGCCATCATTTTCACTACTTTATAGTTGTTTACAGATTTTCGATATATTTTTGAATTATTTAAAAGAATTGGTAGAGTTTGATCAAAAAAATTCTTGTTATTTATGTTAAATGTACATGTGGTATGTGATATTAAACTACAGGCTAGAACTTAGAAGAGCTGGTTCGCTCAGTCAAGTTAAGGCACCGAGTGCTAGTCACGGCTTGTTTAGAAAATGGGTCGTGACAAGTTAGGTCCAAAATTAATTGAGCTCGTGGCCTTCTATTTAAACATATAGGATTCGAATTTCCTCCAATAATGCGAACTATTGATAGATTCAAGTGGCTATAGAGACATTGGGGATAAGATTCATCATTGCAATTGCCGAAAATACTAGGCCTACTAATGGCACAAAAATGGAGGGAAGGTTCAAATTCATAAATGTGTTAGCGATTATTCCGGAAGGTGTGTGATTGTCGGCAAGGTGTCCAAGACAAATAGAAGTAGGTCAACGAACAATAATACCAAATGCACGTTGAGTATGAACTTTATGGTTTCTGGTGGTGTAAAAACAATCAGATAAATATGTTGGGAACAGAAAATTTTCAACTTCCTAAGTAAGGAACTATTAGTTGCATATGTAGGATCCCCTACTTTACTCAACAAGTATTTCTCCTGTTTTCCACATAGTTCCTCCATTGAAATATATACATATACATAATTATTCTCATTTTGCATTCCAGGAAATGAGTTTCTGCATCTATACATGCAATTGAATCCTTAGCCAAGTTGTCAGAGTGCATTTAAGAAAGTTGTCATGTACCTTTGACGGTGTTGGGTTGAAACCAGCATCAGTCTCTGCAAGCAGAATATTGATCTGTGATGCTTGGAAAAACGACAAAGCAATTGCCTATTCATTGATTGAGAATACTTTGGTTTTATACCTATGAAGCATTTTACTCTAAAGCAGCATCTCTTCAGGACTTCAGCCCTATCACTCTTTCTTAGCTTTGGTTCCATGAAGGGAAGCCAAGACTGCAAGAAATAAAACAAAAAATATACTTGACATTTTTTAAGCTTGAGGGCACTAAAAAATAAGGAGAATAAGTAAAAGGTTGGCAGCAAGACAAAAGGCAAGTAGTTCATATAGAATAACACAATATACACTGGTTTTAGTAAATAACATAAAAATAGGCACACGTGTTCTTTCTTTCAAAGTTTGGAGAAATTTTATTATGAAAGTATTCTTTGCCAGATTATGGATAAAGACTGAATACAAGATTGGCGAAATATAATTTGTAAACTATGAATAACAGAAAGATTCTGATCTAACCCATCGAGCATCTGGAAGTAGACGACCCAACCGCCGGACAGAAACATGACTAAAACTTTCAAAAGTCTCTTTAATTCCATACCCATCTGCCTCTAGCTTTTCCAGTATCACCTCAATACTCTCTTTACCCTGCAATTAAAGCTTGTAACAATCCTTTAAAAGGTTTTAAGAGCGGCATCTTTTTTTTATAAGAAGGTGTAGGATCTGTATGACACCAAAAATAAATTCCAAGGTTCAACGGAACATAACAGAACTATACAATATAATTTTACCTGCAGCACTGGAAAATAAACACACCTCAGGCGAGCATGTGCTTCCAGGGATGATTCTGTTCCTGAGAAATTTGATCTCAGACTATAAAATGCACTCGGATAATTTGAGGAAAATACTTGCTAGATGTTTGTCGTGACAAATGATGCACATGTTACCTGAACCAACATTTAAACCATTGCTATTGTTTACATGAAAGCCAAGTTGCATTACAAACTCGGGACCATTGCAAGACAGTAAGTTGGTCGTTGCCACCTCTCCACCTTCAATTTCTGCCAAATTAGTTTCATTGACCTGCAGATTTGCATAAACGGAAAGAACTATTTAGAAAGAAAGAGATTGTATACTAGAACAATAATTGGCAAAGGGTAGTCTGATGAGATTTCCCAAAAATATTAGAATTTGCTTTAATAAAAATTGGTAAAAGGTGCTCTGATTGAGATTTCTCAAAAATTTGACCAACTAGCCACTTATTTTGTGGTGATATGACTACCAACAGTTCCCAAGTTGTGACAGAAACTTAAATAGTAGCGGAAAATTCTCACTCAAATGATCGTTTTACTATTTATATGATCAGTAACGCTTATCTCTAAGACCTGCATGACAAAAGGACCAGGATACTCATCATTAAACAAAAGGCAAGGACAACTCTCATAGAAATGCATTGAAGATTAAAAAAGAGAGAACAACTACCAGCACCAGTTCGAAAGGAAACAATTAAGAAATGCCAGAGATGAAACATTTGTGACACATCTGTTTAGACAACTAATTTACATAACAGACTAAATTGAATATCTTACCAGAAAAAGCTCTTTAAGAAACTTACGTTGATTTCCTTTCCTTTTTAGAACATGTATATATAGTTATTTAAACCCCAATAGCTTGAGGGATAATCAAGCCGAGTTCTCTCTCAAACTCTCTTCTTTCTCACAGAAAAAGATGGAACGAAATCAGAAGAACAAAGCAGTAAGAGAATGGAACGAACAAGTACTGAGGAAGAGGATAAATTCCATTTTAAGAGAACGCGACATGCAAGAGCAATACACAATCAAAATACCGGCGTGCAGACATAAGAGGTCATGATGAAGAATAATTTCCACATGGGAGAACATTTACACTACAGCTCACGTTTCAACCTTCAGAAAAGACCCGAAAAGAAATCCTCAACAAGATATAGAGATGAACATTGCCAGAGAAAGGTGATCTTTAAGATCAAGGTGTAAAATCACACCATTGAGGAAATTGATGTGGTGAAATTACAGTAAAATAAACATGAAGGGAAAGGTTAGTCCTCCACATTAAATTTAAAGATGAGATGTAGTTCGATGCAATCAGGCTCAGGAAATAACATGCTGACTTTTCATAATTTTTTATCTATAAAAGGGAAGATTGTGTATAGAATAGGTACACAAAAGTCCAAGGGGACATTTAAGATGATTCAACAAAAAACCAACCATTCATCTGATACTAAAAACCGAGCTTTCCAGAAAGAATACCAAAAACGATAAACGTGCCCCTAAGCTGTACAAAAGTGTCTGGCGTCTGTTTGACTTTATAATGACATCAACTGCATGGATTAAAAAAATTATCTTTGAGTAACAAAAATGTATAGATACTGTACCTTAAACTCAATAGGCATCATGGTTTTTCCTGTACTTGATACTTCGTCACACTGCCCAAAGATATAATAATGAATAAGATACAGAAGGTCAAAGGCACAGGATAAATCATGTAAAGGCAAAGATTATCATCACATCACCACATACACCAGACTATGCTACCATCATCAGAAACAATGGCTGTAGATCCACATAAACCTTTTAAGTTAACCTTTTAAGATTATCTCTAATGATTGTTATCTAACTAAAATAATAGTTATCACAATGACTATAGAACATTAAATTCTGGAAAAGAATCCTCAAAGTTTGAAAAATAACAACCACTATTCCTCAATGCCAAGCAAGTTGAGGAGTTATCAAAGTTTACAGGTTAAGTAAATTCCACACCTTCAAAGTTCTTATACTAACAGTAGGAAACTTATAATCTGTAGCATACGCTGAGAGAAATTCAGATAAGAGAAAAAAAGTGTGAACCGTGTAATACAGCAAGGCCTGTTCGAAGGTGTATTACAAAAGTTGGAACACAAATGGAATATGTATTAAGCAAAAGAAATGAAAAATGATGCTTAAAGCAACAGGTAATAATTTCAAAATCACAATACCCAGCACAGCCCACCCCCACACACATAATAGTAATCAGTCCATATCAAAGAAGCAAGGTTGCTACTTTCCATGTGTGTGTGTGTAGCAATGTTATGAATCAAATTTAAAAGTAAAAACAGAAAAACTGGCCAGAAGGTGCAACTATGTAAGCCTCTTAAATCAAATTATCAAAAAACTCTATAAGCCACTAACCTGAATATAAGGGAAGTATATATCTTTCAGTTTGTATTTCAGTTGCTGTAAGGTTTCGCTTCCCATCTTTGGATAAAAAATTTCTACCTGTCAATAACATTAGCAACAACGGTGTTCATAGTTGATCAAATACTTTCATTATCAATTCCATAGCATCTTTGAAACTGATTTCACGGAAGTATTAACATATGTCAAACACTAAGCACTTAAAATGTCAAAATTCTAAGAGCAACCTAAACCACAAACCTTTAACAATTATAGACATTTGTTATTCATAAAAATAATTTGGACAACACCAAAATAATAACCCATACGACAAACAATTTAATAAAAGGTATTAATTTTTTATTGAGAAAGGTCTAAGTCCATGGAACAACCTACCACTACACTATCAAGAACCATACATATTGCAGCAAAAGTATCTATTAGGATATCAATCATATCAAGCTAAAACATTAGGATGGGAAATGAACTCAAAATTGACTTCATAGCAAGTCAGTGCAAAATCCTACTGCGTAGGAAGATGATACTGCAGAACTCTAATAATCAAAAGGTCAGCAAGAGTCCAGAAGAATAATTTACTTTAGTGAAGCTACCATCAGTTGAGTCGCGTAGTTCATCTTCCAAGGGATCTCTAACATTTCCATCAGTCTAAAAGAAAGAAAAAATATATAAACATAAGGAGATAAGATAGAGAGAAAGAATTGTTTACAAGGACAAGAGGCAAATGATAAGAAGAAAGCAATATTGAACAATGATGAGCACCCTCCAAGCTTGTTGAGAAGAAGAAAAGCGGAGTAGAGATTCTCTCTCAAGATGTAACACAAATACTTTCTTAGACTCCTTTGTCTTTGACGAAACTGTGGCTCGTCTACAGAAAAGGCAGCATGAAACTAGTAAGTTCTTTCTTTTTGTCATAAATGAAGTCATTATAAACTTTAGCAAGACATACCTTCCCAAATGCATAGATGCAATAGGTCCTCCATAACCAAACATACCAAAAAAAGGCTGTAAAAGCAACCACTATGTTAGATAACATATAAAATACGACGGCCAAGAGGATAGAGAAACTGCTAGATATAGAAACAAATCGTTATTGGATTCCTTGTTTGCTAGTAGGATGAATTAAGAATCACACTATATAAGGTAAAAGCAGCCCTAGTTTTTATTAAGAGATAAGGAGCATCTGTAGAGAAAAGAAAATAAAAAGGAAGACCGAAAGTTATACGTACAAGTTGGTAAGTTTTCAAAGATATCTATAGAGGCAGTTATATATTCCATTTAAATACTTGTAATCCTCTTGTTGCTTGTTTTCTCTTCCTATAGAACAGTACTAATTTAGGTTTTTCTACTATTAATAGATGACTATGAATATATCTGCTCTTCGTTAGGAGTAACTAGAAACTCTAGTAAATATATCTGAACCAATATAGCCTAAGCAGTAATTGTCATTTCATGATTTTTTGCCAAAACTGGTGCAAAAAAATTTGTATATACCCATCTCATTGATCATGGGAAAGCCAGTCCCGGAGAACCAAGAATTTGAAGACACTACACCAAAGGATAGAAATGAACACATAATTAATCATTCAAGATTTTCTGAATCCAATTTAAAAATGAGATTATCTCCTGTTACTAGATTCATTTATGTTCAAAACATTCATAGGATAACATGCAGGATACTTCACAGTGCCAAGTTGCAGGGGAATGACAAGACCAAAATCAAACATGAGTTCATTATGATATGTACTTACTTGTCTATAAGTTCATACTAGAACCATTACTAGCATAGAGATTTCAAAACTCAACAAATGCAACAGTAAATAGATATCTAGTTCAGCATAATGGAAATTTATTTCTAATAAAAGTCTTTTGACCACGGCTAAGCAAACTGTGTATTGGAATGACTCACCACTAAGTATGGAGGTTTTCCTCCTCTGCCTCTGTCTCTCGATAATCTATGTAGAGAAGCTCCCATCCTTCCCCTGAAACAAATACAGCAACGCATAATTGAAAAACCAAGAAAATGCAGTAAATCACAGTAACGATAGAAGAACTAACGACGTAATTTAAGAAAGCAACATCACATTTCCAAGCTGGTTTTAAGATAGAAATAACGAGAGAATTGAATGAAGATAGTTGCAGTTTAGGTGAAAATGAATAAGATACAATGCAGCTTTTCACTGCATCAACTCTTCAGATCTATTTATCTGATTTGCAGCCAAGACAAACTTGGGACACAGTATCAATCCCTTTCTGGAGATCTTGAGTGCTACAGAAGTGTTTTCATCTCTCATCGCATTGTCAAAGAAGTCTATAATTTCTTTTGACATCATTTTTTCCAAAAAAAAAAAATGAAGTCATTAATCTCATATCTATTACCAGTAGTGTTCCCTCAATTCAAGATAAGTTCTTTCGCAACAAAATGATAAGCACCATAACAAATATACCAAACATAAGCTTCTGCTTTTTTTAGTAAGTGCAAATAGACCTAACATAAATGCAAATAGCAGAAACAAAATCGGACCTAATTTTTTCTGGAAGTTATTTGTCAAAGTACGAAATATGGAAGCAAAACAATCTATCACTATGTGAGAGAGATCGTAAGGCATCATAAGCAATGGTCCAAAAAAGTCAAAAGAAAAGAGAAATTGAGGCCTTTCAAAGGAATAGGTGTTCATCCATATAACTTAAAACTCGAACCATCCAAGACACTAACTTTCAATTTTAAGGACTGATTTCTAGTGTTTTGGCTCCAACCTCAAGAACAACCATTTATGCAACTCATAATATAGTATTTTAATAATGTAGCTCTTAAGTTAACATATTCTTAAGTACCCATCATTCTGATAACTAAGAAGATCCCAGTTACATCAGGGAAAAGAAATTACCATTTCACTATAGAGTTTTCAGCACTTCCATCCATTCCTGGGCCTGTGTCAAATATTGTAATCCTGTTCTCAGTTAACTCTAGGCTGCAAAATAAGAGAAACAGTGGACAGTTTCAGGGCTGTATGAAACACGAGCTAAAGGTAAAGATAATAACACAGCCATAGGTGCCCTTTGACATAACACATTATTACACAAGTGAAAGCAAGTTAAAAGAAAGAGAAGTAGGACCAAACAGGAGCATAATAGGATATCCAATCTTACTAAGATGTAGGGCTACTAATAACCAGAAGAACAAAGCTAAGCAACTACTGTCGACAGCAGGCCAAACAAATAAATGCGAGTACATGCAGAGTACCATGAATAGATCTGCACTATAAGAATAAATTTAATTAGAACGAGAGAAAAAAAAGAGGCAAGTATCAAACTTTCCAGATATTCAATTATACATCCTTGGAATTCTTTGTTAGGCTCAAAAAAAAAAAAAGAGGATCATTTAGTTAAGAAGTTAGTTAAAGCATGAAATGAATTGAATAAGGAAAATTGGAAGCATCCTGTACAATTAATATCCCAATACAGAATGGATGGTGTTGACATTTGACAAGGCACGTTTACAAGGTATTAAAATGATCAGAAAAGTGCTTTTGAAGTTTCTTGGCGAAATTAAATTAATCAGTTTCAGAAAAGATTCATGTTTACTTGATGCACTTTCAAAAGAACATGACACAAACAAGATCACATGTTACAGAGAAGATTTTATTTCTGCAAGTTGGGATCACCATTTTAAGAGAACACTTGACACTCATTCCCTGAATGAAAAATATACCTGAATACTCTCAAGTATATTTTGACATCTTTCAAAAAAAAATAGTCTTTAGTGAATATACCCCATCTTTAGATACTAATAACTTGAAATTTAAGAATTTGAGTTGATTACACGCCTTTCTTGAGCTATCCAACTACGAAATTCCGTACCTTATTAATCTCCTCTGGCTTGTATGATTAGACCATACAGCCTGCAATGAATTATCCTGATACACCATTGAAATGAAGCTAGTGCTTAAAGTGATCAACATAATTAATAGAGAAAGTTATATGATTAATCGGGAAAAAAAAGGTTATATTTAAAGGATGCTTACGATTAAATCTGCAAGAGCGGTTACAAAAGTATATTCTTCTGGTAGTTCCTTCAACAAATCAGTATCCGGAGTAAGATCCCACATATTCTGCCAAGTGAAAAAGCATACACTCAGTAATTTCTATACATTCTTGAATAGTATGGCGCCAGAGACCAAAGAACCAACCTCATATTTATCAGCTTCGGCTGAACCATCCTGTATGGAAAATGCAAGTTAAAAACACTTGCTACAAAAATAATTGAGAAACTGAAAACACTGAAGACAAAAACATACACAGAGCCTTAGCATATGAGACTTGTTGGGTTCAAGATTTGTGAAATCCAACATCTCTGTTATCTTGTTCTCAAAAGCATCCAGGAAATGCAAATTCTTGCTAGTCCAATTAATCTGTCTTTTGGGATTAGGGGACTCTGCTCTTCGCCCAAGATTTTGGTATTGTCGCCTCACTAAAACAACAAAGTCCTGAACGGGCATTTCACTGGGTGTTCCGCATACTTCCAACTCTACAGTTGTCCCATTAGGCAAAAGAACCCGAAAACAAAAAACTTTTTCTTTATCAAGTTGGATTCTTAGAACCCTAGCTGGTTTCTTTCTTCTCGGCGTTTCAAAATCTTCACAGGGCCTTTTGCTCGACCTGCCAACGTGGCAATAACAAACAAACGGCGGTTACATTAACAAAACCTTTCCTCTGCTCTCGAAACAAAATCAAAAAATTAACATTGGACATACGTAGATAGATGTGCTCTGGAAACAAAAACAAGCTGACATAACGAAATTACAGAAGGAACAAAACATCAATAAAGCCAAAGAAAGAGATTTTAAGCCGGAAGAGGGGAAAAAGAAGAGATTTTGACTTGAGTCCATATCAATGTTTACTAGCTACAACACGTATGCATGGAAATGAAATGTATATGAATAGTTTTTTCGTGTATACAATGAAATTGACTTACATTTATCTTTTTCTTTCCTGTTGCCGCAAATGGCGATTTGGACAAAATGGATACCGAAGAGTTTCACAGAGAGAAAAAGAAGAGTTTGGGTTTTGGGAGAAAGGCAGAAGAACAGCAAAAGACTGTGATTGCGGGTTGTATATATAGGCAGTGGCCATTTTGCCTATTAAGCGCAAGTTAGCACTTATATTCTTGTAAATTAACTTTTTGACCTTACATTTTGAAATTTTATCTGAAATTTGATCAGATCATCTTCAAAATATTTTTAAACTTTTTAAATTTTGAGAGTATTACTCACAAAATTTTAAATTTTCAAGAAAGCTACTATTATTTATCATAATATTTTAGTAATAATTAAGAATTCAATTAAAGACAAGTTATTTACTTTAAATATAAAATAAATTTTTAGACTCATCAAAAATAAACATTTCATATAAAAATATATAT
>JACEIK010000494.1:133404-165419 GCA_018107945.1 Datura stramonium | reverse complement strand
AAGATTAATCTTGTACTGTTATAAAATTTTTGAAATATTTTTTAAATTTCATATTAAATTAAATTATATCACATAAATTAAAATAAAAAAATATAACTTTTGAGTTCCCATTTATATAATTTGAGCGGTACAGGTGAGATTTTCACGGGGATATTTATAGGGGCCCGTGATGGGTTTCTGCCTTCTGTTTCTGGAGGGATCCCCCACTTGTCGATCTGCAAGATTTTTCGCGCTAACTGTCCACTAACATATCATTATTCCAAAAAGACGAAAATGATGTCGTTTTGAGGACCTGCAGACCTACTGGGTACGTGTGTTTTTCATCAGATCCTATACCAGTAGTATTCCTTTGAGTGTCTCATACTACTCGTATATTAATTAAAATCTCTCTTGCTTCTTCCAGGTCCAGGGATCTTTTCACTTTTTTTTTTTCCCCTTCCCTTCCCTTTTTCAGACTTTTTAATCTTCTTTCTGTCCCTTATATTATTGCCTCTACAAGTGCATTGAAGGACTCTCTGCATGATTCTTGATCTTACGGCAGGCGCCACCACCCAAATGGGGTCTCTGCAAACACCACCAAATCTTAGGAACAAGTCATGTTTATGTGTGTCAGGGAGAGGTGCACAGGGTTTGAGTGTAGTAAGGCAAGTGGGGTTTTCTTGGTTGTTGAAGGGACGAAGGAGCAGAAAGATCCAATCTTTGTGGGTTAAAAGTTCGTTTAGCGGTGGTGGTGGCAGTTCTTCAGATGGTTCATCAATAGCGGAAAATAAGAAAATGTCAGAAGGGCTTCTTTTGGGCCTTGAGAGAGATGGCTCTGGCTCTGTTGTTGGTTTTCAATTGATTCCCCATTCTGGTATTGCCTTTTGTTTTCTTGAATTTGAAGTTAGCCTTTCAGTTTTTTCTTTGTTTTCTGTATTCTGGTAATTTTAAATGTGGTTTTCAAGTTGCTCCAACTAGTAAAAATCTGATTTTCAAGATAGCATAATTCATAGTTCCCCATTTGATTTGATTTGTTTATACAATGCCTGCCAAAATATTTTTCTTTTTTTTTCTTTTTTTTCTTTTTCAGTAAAGCTTGTAAATTACCATTAACCATCAAAGGAGAAAATACATTCAAAGAGCACCTATACCTATGCCACCTTCTAGGAAGGATGCTTTGGAGAATAGGCCTCCAACTGCAACAAAGAAGAAAACACTTAGGTACAGAGAATCGTATTAACCATCCTATGACATGTGCTAGCCTTCATAGAATTTTTGGATAAATCTAATCTTTCTACCACCTATTTCTTAATCTGTACTAACACAATATCAGTATTAACAATTGTTCCTCTAAAGATCTTCCAATTTCTTGCTATCCATGTATGATATATCACTGCTCCAAAGATGCCAGCAATCAGTACCTTCTGAAACTGCTTCCAATGCTTCCTCTTGATAGCTTCTAGCACCTTCTGCACTTCACCTCTAGGAATAGTTACTCCCAGCCATTGTTGAATACCCTCTCTCACTGCTCCTACCCATGTACATTCTGCAAAGAGATAAAGAGGAGTCTCCAACACTTGAATTGCACAAAGACAACAGGAGATATCATCCACAGGGATATGTAAATGCCTCAGTTTCTCCTTTGTAAGCAATCTGCCTTGTACAGCTAACCACACAATAAACCTGTGCTTTGGCTGTGATAGTGCAGTCCAAATGAGTTCTGCAATCTTATCCCTTCTCTGCTGACCCAACATAGCATTGTAGCTCCTTGTAATGGAATAAAGCCCATTTTCAGTTAGTTTATATTTAGCATCCATGTACCATCCCTCATCATCTGCTTCAAGGCATTGATCTTCTTCCAATACCAACTGCAATCTGCAGGTGGTTGGTGAGTCCATGTATTTGTGTCTGTGTTCATATATATCCCATGCACCCACTTTACCCATAAAGAATCTTTTTCCTCTGATAATTGCCACAGTAACTTTCCAACTGAAGCAGCATTCCTGTTTCTACAATTCTTGATATTGAGCCCCCCAAACTTCTTTGGACAACAGAGCTTGTTCCATGACACAAGTGACACTTTCCTCCTCTCCTCTGTTTTGCTCCAGAGGTACTCTCTGCACTTTATGTCTACTGTTTTCAGTATAGTTTGGCAAGATGAAGACAGATCCCAAAAGCTGTGAATAGAGAAGAGAACTGCTAGAACAAAATGCCGCCGATTTTGTTTACGCCAAAGTTTGTATCTGATGAAGGACAGAGGCTGGGAACACTTAGCTTTGTAATTACACTATATGAGCTCTGTAAAAGTGTTCAGGACTATGTTACAATTCAACTATACGGTTATAGTTAATACCCATTGTTTTAAACTTTTGGATCAGGGTCTCTCATAGTAATTGGATTTTTAGAGGGTAAGTCTGATATCTGAGAGTATGCTGAGTTGGTTTTTCAATATGACAGAAAGAATTGTCAACTATTTTGATGTTTGTGGTGATACTGAGTGTGAAGTTCTGGAACTTTACTTAATTGACTAAATTTATCATCCAAAAGAAAGTGCTCAACCAGCTTCTTGTTTGAGTGGACTTCCACTCTGAGATACTGATGTTTGTCAGTGCTCGCATTCTTGAAACATGCATATACTTGTTGATTCTATATCTGGTGAAAGACTTATGATGTTGCAGCTTGGAAAGGTTACATTTAGTGGGACAATAGGGGGTGTCTGGTCAATAAGTTGGGTTTTGACTGGAGTGTGGTTGGGGATAATGAGATCATGAGCTTGACTGGACTCATGGCTTTGCCTTTGTACGTGTCCATGTATCTTTTGGTAGTTATTCTCTGTGTCCATTGTATGAAGCTGAAGATAGTGTTTTTTCAAAATATATAAAATAAATTTATATGAAGAAACACCCTGAGTTTTAACTCATTTACTGAATTGATTTAGGCTCGTTACTAATTGCTTATACACCTGATGTATTTCTGTGCCAAAATATGTAAGGATAGTACTTACATTCTAGTTTCTTAACTTTCATTTTCTAGTTTTGCCTTAAAAGAAAATGAAAATGGTGCACGCTCAATTCAGTTGCAGGTGATGCAACAATGGTTGAGTCTCATGATATTGTAGCCGATGATAGAGATGACTTGATTGAGGATGCTGAAGAGATGAAGAAACCTCCAATTAAATTAACTTTCAATATCATTTTTGTTACCGCTGAAGCAGCTCCATATTCTAAGACAGGTGGATTAGGAGACGTTTGTGGTTCTTTGCCTATGGCACTAGCTGCTCAGGGTCATCGTGTCATGGTCATTTCACCTAGATATTTGAATGGAGATGCTTCAGATGAAAAGTATGCCAATGCTGTTGATCTTGATGTGCGGGCCACGGTCCACTGCTTTGGTGGTGCGCAGAAAGTAGCCTTCTACCATGAATACAGGGCAGGCGTTGACTGGGTAAGAGCATTTTGCATACCTTTTTTTCTTGCATACATTTTCTTTTCACATTCTTCTTTTTTAATCATTTTTTTTGGACAAAGAACTTGGTGGTGTATTCTTCAGCTTTATTTTTACTCCTCTCTCTCTCTCTCTCTCTCTCTCTCCTTCTAATGATTAACTGGCTGCATCAAGCAAAGGACTGTCTGACTGAAGGGTGATGTTTGCAAACAACTTAAATTTCACTGTTGTTATTTGGACATCAACTTGACTGACTCGAGGATGATTTCAAACAACTTAAAGTCGACTATAGTTGTTAGGATGTCAGCCTACTTTGTCAATGATAAATTAGCTGTATATGTCTGTTTTTTTTTATTTGATAGAAATGTTTTTTGTTAAGTACATATTTATGATTTAATGGTAAAGAAGCACACTGCTCTTTCTATCAGGTATTTGTTGACCACCCTTCTTATCACAGACCTGGAACGCCATATGGTGATATTTATGGTGCATTTGGTGATAATCAGGTAGTATTTACTCCTTATGCATGATGATCACATCTCTATATGGTTTAATGTGATGGCTAGTGATACTACTTCCTTATCTTTTTGGTAAGCAGTTTCGCTTCACTTTGCTTTGTCACGCAGCATGTGAAGCACCATTGGTTCTTCCACTGGGAGGGTTCACTTATGGAGAGAAGTGCTTGTTTCTTGCTAATGATTGGCACGCTGCCCTGGTTCCTTTGTATGTTAACAAAATATTCTGACTTATTTATATTTTTTGATTTAACCTGTTACTGATCTTTCACTGATTGCCAAGCATCTCAATGGTACATTTGCTTGTGATATTCTTAACATCCTTACAATGACACTTCTTAAAGAAGTTCCTTGCATAATCTATAGATGTACTGCTATAGATCAACAAGAAAAGATTATAGATTCATAATGCATTCACAGTAGTACTTGTGTGTCGGTATTGCAGATGTTATTATCAATTTTATGTTGCAGTTTCTGCAGTTATAATCTTGTAATAATTCCATCTTACCTTCCATCACGAAGTTCTTAGCCTTTTGATAGACTATAAGATAATGTATGAGGTTTCATGTTTAAACGTTAGCAGAGACAAAAAACACTAGGTGATTTCTTCCCATCTGTTCTAGCCTTGATGGATAGAGTTACCTGGTACTTGTTGCTGGTGGGAGGTGGCAGGTATCCCCTGGAATTAGTCAAGGTGCGCGCAAGCTAGCACGGACACCACGGTTATTTAAAAGAAAAAAGAAAAAAAAGAACAAGAACAAGAAAAATCATAGTACATTAGTATTCATCTGTTCCCTGAAATTCTGTCATGTTTAGACATTCATATTGTGATAAGCTTGTTACTGTGATTGACTGCCATTTGATTGTTATGCTTGTTTTCTAAGGTCGATACTTGAGTGATGGGTGTTTATTTGGTCCTCTAATGAGATTCTTTTCAACACGCTGTCATGTAACTATGCCAGTCACTCTATATCAAAAGTAGCCTCGGAAATGGCTTCCCTATACCTGCAGCACCTAACGTGCTGCTGAATAGCTTACTTCTGTGTGTCTGTGCTTTGACTACTATTGACCAGTTTATGATAGAATCCTTGTGCTGATCTTCAAGTGTTCTTGGTGCAGGCTTTTAGCGGCCAAGTATCGTCCTTATGGTGTTTACAAGGATGCTCGTAGTATTGTCGCAATACACAACATTGCACATCAGGTACTTTCCTAGTTTACTTCTCCCCTTTTCTGTGACATTGAGTAAGGCTACCAGTAAGTTTTGCATCTGTCTAATGTCTCCTGGGCTCACCACTGTATTTGGAGGTATAATGACACTCTGATAGTAAGAGCCTTATATTGTCTGGTCAAACTGTAACATCCTCATGTTTTTCTTTCTGAGCCGTTTAATTCTTATTCATCAGAATGTCAGTGTTGTTGACTTGAATTTGATGTCTTTAATCAGTCTACTCATTCACTTCCTGAGTCTGTAAGTGAATATACTAGAACACGGGATAAGCTCAAACTGTTTAATTCTCGGTTCACAAAGCTGTGATTTGATTTAAGATTCTCAATTTCTGGGGAGTGGTTGCTCCAGGAAGGCAGGAATATAAATGTATGTCATTTGGTGGAAGTGTCATGTTTGGAACTTGAAGTTGCTGTTTGATTAAAAATTTCAAGACACTTCCCTTATGGAGGGAAGTTAAAGAGAGAACATTCTCCCTGGTGATTGTACATTGGCTCTAGATTACCAGTTCCTTTTTTTTAACCTCAGGGTTGGGGGTGTGGTTTACGTTATGGCTGCCTTTTGATATTAAGATCATATAGGTGTCTAACTTCATGAGATGTAATCTTTGCATGTAAATGTGTTTGCTCGAAATTTCCATCCTATTTATGGTTATAGGATCAAGCGGGTCGGAATCTCCAAATGAATCAGTTGCTCTGGAAACTAACAGAATGATCATGATGGATGGTTTTTGTGTCATACTAAGAGACCCCTACTCCAGTTTGTATCCATCAAGGAGAATAACAGACTAATCTTGTTAGGTCAGTTTGATATTTTGGATTTATTCTGATTGGTTTAGAAGTAGAAAGTTAGTGGATGAGGAGACGTGGATCCGGACTCCATATGTCTGGTCATATTGCTTGTTGGTAGTTTGTAGTTAATCATTTCCTTCTGTTTGGTCTATCCCCACCTTATATGGTGATCTCTGTGGTTCATAATTAATTAGCGTTTTCTTGATTGAATATTTCTAGCTGCAACTCAAGTAATGCACTGGCTTGTATTGAAATTATCTGCATCTTGAGATTATCAGTGTTTGATATGGTCATAGATTGTCTCTTGTTTGACATTTTGCATAGGGAGTCGAGCCTGCAGCAACCTACCAAAATTTGGGATTGCCTCCAGAATGGTACGGAGCAGTTGAATGGATATTTCCCACATGGGCAAGGGCGCATGCGCTTGACACTGGTGAAACAGTGAACGTTTTGAAAGGGGCAATCACGGTTGCTGATCGAATACTGACAGTTAGTCAGGTCAATACAGAAATTTCCACTTCTGTATACTAGTCGAAGAATGTTTGGAAGCATATCTCTGATTATCGTTTGATAAATTTCTTTTCGTTGTGAGAAAATCTACATGACATAAAAAAAAATAAAAAATCTACATGACATCATGATAAATTATTGAAATTGTTATCGAGTATATAAAAATATTGCATTCTTCCTCTTTTCCTATTTCTTGTAGTTACTAGTCTTTTTCTAAATTTTTATTTTGGTGGCAGGGGTACTCATGGGAAATAACAACTCCTGAAGGGGGATGTGGGCTACATGAGCTGTTGAGCAGTAGAAAGTCGGTTCTTAATGGTACGTGTGTTAGATGATTTCTTATGAGTTGTTTCTGATATTCTGTTCTTCTTTTTCGAATTGTAATGTGGTAACATGTATGTTGATTGATGAGGCTTATGTACCAGCATTAGCTTCATTCTAGTCAAGTCCTAAGTTTTATTAAAAGTCATGACCAGAGCCACGGCTAATTGTATTAATGACCTTCACTATGCATTTCCATTGTGTCTGAACTTTAGAATTACTAGTTAATCTATCTCTACTTTTATGCAGGAATTACAAATGGAATAGATGTTAATGACTGGAACCCATTGGCAGATGAGCATATTGCTTCACATTACTCCAGCAATGACCTCTCTGGAAAGGTAATTAACCTTCAGTTTCTCAGTTTTGCAACTTAAGTGATAAGTGTGCCTAGAGAAAAGGACTATTAGCCTGTTTGGTCAATCTTCCAAAAATTGCTTATTTTGGGAAGTGTTTTTTGTTAGCAGTGTTTTTCAAGAAAGTACTTTTGGAGAGTAGTAATTTGTATTTGGCTAATCAATTTGAGAAACACTTTTATCAATATTAGAGCAATAATCTGTGCTTGGCAAAGGTTCCAAAAGTGTTTTGGGGGAAAACTGCTTCTTTTTCCAGCTTCTGCGAAACAACTTCAGCTACTACTCAAAAGTCAAAAGCACTTATTTTAAAAAAATTACGTTTTTAGCTTCCCAAATGCTTGGCCGAACAGACTATATGTCTACAAAACCTTCTTAACTGCTGTGAAATTCTATCCAAATGGAGGAGTTCGTGTTGAGAATTTACCACAATCCATTAAAAGGGAGAACAGTCCAAAGGACATCATATCACTTTCCTATTTTTCGTGTTTATTCTACATGCAGTTGTGCACAAATTCTTTCTTTCTCTGTTCTCTGTCTTCCCTTGTCATACCACTGCACAAATTGTCTCTGCAGGTTCAGTGCAAGACTGCTCTGCAAAAGGAACTTGGCCTTCCAATTCGACCTGATTGTCCACTGGTGAGAGTTTCGTTGACTTTTTTGAATTGAGAAGAAACTTTCTTCCCTCTCTAACCAGAAAATTTGGAACTTCAATGATGCAGATTGGATTTATCGGAAGGCTGGACTACCAGAAAGGTGTTGACATAATCCTGTCAGCAATTCCAGAACTTATGCAGGATGATGTCCAATTTGTAAGACGTTCCACCCACATCTTTTTTTTTTTTTTAAAGATCATTTTTTTTTTTTAAAGATCATTATATTAATGCAGCCTTTTTGAGTCTGATTGATAAACTTAGGAAGATCCTAGTCTTTCGTCTTTCCAGTAGTTCATTAACTGTAATTATTTTCAAAAACAAATTATGCTCCCAGGCACGCTTCGAGATTTCTCTCTCCCTTCTGTGATCAAGAACAGTGTTAAGGCACAAGGCGCGTCAAAGCGCGCTTAAGCCCTGAAGCGAGGCTCAAAACACCTTGCCTCGCTTAATGTGCGCTCTAAGACAAACTTTCTCGTAAATGAATGTTTGAGGAGGCGACACCAAACAATTGATATTTCATTTTATCCTAAAAATAATATTCAAGAATCTCTTGTCCATATATTTGTTATTCATGCTTGTACTTATTTGTCTTGGACCAAAAATATATATATTTGTATGTTTTCTCCATTTGCGCCTTTTCTCATTAAAGCCCACGCTTTATTTGCGCTTTGCGCTTAAAGCTCCAACGGACCTTAGAGCTTTTTTGCGCTTTTGATAACACTGATCAAGAAGTATTTGAAAGAAGCTTTAATGCAACGTTCATAACTCTCATTCCTAAGAAGAAAGGTGTCAAGGGACTAAGGGACTTTAGGCCTATTAGTTTGATAGGAAGCATTTACAAGTTGCTCTCCAAAGTGCTGACAGGGAGGTTAAAGGAGTGCTTTCAAAACTGGTGTATGCCCAACAAATGACATTCATTAAAGCTAACGAAGCAATTGACTCTAGGTTGAAGCAAAAGAAACCTGGAATCTTATACAAACTTGACGTTGAAAAAGCTTATGATCGTGTTAACAGGAGCTTTCTTCTAAGCTTGTTGGAGAAGATGAGTTTTGGACAGAAAAAGGATAAACTAGATTAAGTTTTGCATATCAATTGTCAGTTTCTCTATCCTTTTAAATGGCTCCCCAACAGGGTTTTTCGAAGCTCAAAGTGGTCTCAGGCAAGGAGATCCATTTTCACCCTTTATGTTTGTGATTGTCATGGAAGACCTTCACAATATGATTAAAACAACCAACTTAAATGGTGGATAAAGGTTTTGATGTAGCTAGAGTTGTCAATGACAGTTTAGAGGTTATTCTGAAAAAGATCAATTGAAATATCTCAGCGTGATACTAGTTCTCTTTAAAGTGATATCTGGCTTACACATAAACGGGAGGAAAAGTTTTCTCTACCCCATCAACGAAGTTACAAATATGAATCTGTTGGCTCCTATTTTGGAGGTGAACTGGGGGCTCTACCAACTATTTATCAGGGAATGTCTCTGGGAGCTAAATCTAAGTCTGTGGAAATTTGGAACTTTGTAATTGAGAAGTTTGAAAAGAAATTGACAAGATGGAAGACCCAATACTTGTGTATGGGTGGCAGATTGACTCTAATGGACTTGGTTCTTGTTGCCCTTCCAACATACAGTTGTCCCTGTTCCCTATTCCCTATTCTAACAGGGGTCATCAATAGGTTGGATAGCATCCGGAGAATATTTTTGTGGCATGGGAACAAAGAAAAGAAAGGATACCACTTGATTAAGTGGAAAACTCTTATTTCTTGCAAGAAATTTAGAGGTCTGGGAATCAAGAATTTGAAGGTTTAGAGCAAAGCTTTCTCTCAGAATGAAGTGATTGTGGAAGTTTATCGATGAGAATCAGCTTTTGTGGGGATAAGTTATTCAAGCTAAATATGAATAGGAAGACAATTGAATGACTAAGGAGGTTCCTACACCTTACGGGTTTAGCCCAAAGCTTTCTCTCAGAATGAAGTGATTGTGGAAGTTTATCTATGAGAATCAGCTTTTGTGGGGAAAAGTTATCCAAGCTAAATATGAATAGGAAGACAATTGAATGACTAAGGAGGTTACTACACCTTATGGGGTTAGCCTGTGGAGGTCCATTAGAGCCCTTGGGGTGAGTTGAAATCCAATTCCAAGATCAAAGTTTTAGATGGAAATAAATTAGCTTTTGGAATGACAATTGGCATGAGGTGGGAAATTTGGAAATGGCCTTTCCAGATATCTTCACTTTAGTCCTTCATCAGCAAAGGACTGTAGCAGAAATGTGAATACCTCAAGAATGAAGCACCAATTTTAGAAGACAAATCAGATGACTGGAATTATAAAGAGTGGCTGATTTCTTTATTACACTAGAGCAGTTTACTGGGCTACAGACAAGTGATATTGTATTATGGTGGCAAGGCAATAACATGAGTTTATTCAAGGTCAATGCAACTTACAGAATGATGAATAATTCCAATAAATAGATAGTCAATTTGCCATGGAAACACAACTGACAAATTAAAATCCTCACAAAGTAGCCTGTTTTGTGTGATACTAGCTAAAGAAGCAGCCTAACATTGGACAATCTGATGAGGAGAGGGATTCCATTATGTTCAAGATGTTTTTTTGTGTAAAGAAACAATAGACAGTTAACCATCTTTCCCTACAGTGTAAGTTCACAGCACATCTGTGGAGAATTATCTTAAACCTCAAAGGCATATCCTGGACCATGCCTGGAAAGGTTACAAAAGCTCTAAAAAATATTGGGTGGAAACGGGCTCACAGGCAAAGGACATGAGTAGATGGATAATTGTCCTTGCCTGCATTTGGTGGATAATTTGGAAGCAGAGAAATTTCAGATGTTTTTAGAATATAGAGGATGGTGTGCAGAAGATAAAGTTGAGCTCCATCTTGCTTCTATGTTTTTGGTGCAATCAGATCTACTCTAATGATATTGTTTCTATTTTTGATGTTTAGATTCATTATAGATAGAGGACAGTAGAATTTTAGAGCTCTCATGTAAATATGGTTTCAGTACTACCTAAGTACTGTTTTGTTTCTTATACACACACACACACACACACACACACACACACAGAGTTACCAGCTTAAATAAAAGATAGTTCATTAACTGTATTCACCTTTGGACTTGGTTGATTGAAAAAATATCTTTTCTTGAGATTGTTTATGACATTTTATGTTTACTGTCTTGTTTTGCTACAACCTCGGATCTACAATTCTCTTCCTTCATGCCCCCTTACTTAGTAATGTCTTGATAGCTGAATTTTATACAGGGGAATGTGTTCAATTTGAAATTTTGTCACGGTATAGTTATACAGTTTATCATACAGTGTATCGAGATATTTCCTAAGAGGGAACTGAAAATTTTGGACTCCAACTAGGTAGGGAGAAATTCTGAAACAGGTAGGGAACCAGAATTCAGAGTTCAGGTTACCTCTACAACAATTATCCCCAATTTTGAGTTCTGGAGCATGTGTTTGTTTATCCTATTTTTCTAGTACAAGTATTCTGCAAGGTGTTTTTTAAATTGAATTTGTTATCTATTCCTTATTCAGATAATGCTTGGATCTGGTGAGAAACAATATGAAGACTGGATGAGACATACAGAAAATCTTTTTAAAGACAAATTTCGAGCTTGGGTTGGATTTAATGTTCCAGTTTCTCATAGGATAACAGCAGGGTAATTCTGAATTTCAGATGGTCTGATGGTGGATGAATGCTTATTGAATATTTATTAAGCTGCTTTATTCATGCTGTGATGTGCAGATGCGACATACTAGTGATGCCCTCAAGATTCGAGCCGTGTGGCTTAAACCAATTGTATGCAATGAGATATGGCACCATACCTGTTGTTCATAGCACTGGGGGCCTAAGAGTGAGTTGATTTTCATATATAGAAATGGCTTTTCAAATGAAAAAGCTCATGCCTTAAACTTTCTCTTCCTTATCTTTAGGACACAGTGAAGGATTTTAATCCATATGCTCAAGAAGGAAAAGGTGAAGGCACTGGGTATGTGTTTTTCTTTCAAATGCTGTTGATTTTGTAAGGTATCATGATGTTGTTCATTAAGAAACTGGAAATATAGTTTCTTTGGTGCTACTCATATAAAGTAGTTCCAGAATCCTGCTTGTACAAAGAATCACCTTATTTCAACGGGCGTCTCCTGCTCCTTCATTTTTAAGGCTAGATTGGAAATATATGGAGATTAAGAATGTTAAGCTCGATAGTTTTGTACTTGCCTTGAGCTGCAAATCCATTATACCAACTTTCTCCCGTTGAAATTCAAGTAGGTTTCTTAATGTCCATATAAAGAGGTCAAGTATCTGGTTGGAGTTAGAAATATATGTGTTACTATTGTCAATTATCTGGCTCTGATCCTTCTTGGAGCTTGGTTCTTATTATTAAATACATAAATGGAAAACCGTAATCGTAACAATTACCAATAAGAGATACAGGAATATTTTCCATTCCTGTTGCTGAATTTTTATGCACTTGTGCCAACTTTCCGTTGATAGTGTCTAATTGATGTTGCTATTTATGAAATTGAACAGGTGGACATTTTCTCCTCTATCGAGTGAAAAGTTGCTTGATGTAAGTTTTCCCATTATCGATAGATAGTCTTAAATGTTTTTCAAGATATTCCTGATTTTGTTCTTGTTTTTACATAGATTCTATTACTCTTTTAACATAGAAATGCATGTCGTTCATTCTGTTTCCTTGTTCTCTTCATTATGTATATGTTTCGTACAAGCGGTCGCTCATTGTGCATTTGATCAAACTATAGAACCATGATCAAAGCTGATTTGTTAGTTTGTGTTTTCTGGTTTGCTTGGGGCTAAACCGAGACATGTAATGCTCCTTGTGCGTTTAAGTGGGAGAGGGGTGTTTGAAGTCCTTTTTCATCATTGATCAGTGGAATACAGATGTAGATCTTGTCTGTTTTCTTTTTGGGGGACCATAACGTAGTTTACTGTTATTTGCACTGCTTGCAGACACTGAAGCTGGCGATCGGGACTTATACAGAACATAAGTCATCTTGGGAGGGGTTGGTGAAGAGAGGAATGGAAAGGGACTATTCCTGGGAAAATGCAGCCATTCAATACGAGCAAGTTTTCACCTGGGCCTTTATGGATCCTCCATATGCCAGATGATTTATCAAGAAAGAAGGGAATTGGATATATCATTAAACTATACGCGGAGCTTTTGGTGCTATTAGCTATGTCGTTAGGCGTGGATAATTTGTGATTAACTTTCTTGACTTAGAGAAATTACGTTAGTCCCAAAGGACAGTTAGAAACCAAGAACTACCCCTTCGGAGAAGAGTGGAAACATGTAAAAAGGAATTTTGAGTTTTAAAGGTCAATTATACAACTCTTATGTGGCTGAGAAGCCAATTGATCAATATTGGTTCTCATTTTTTTTAAGACATCTCATACAATATTTAAAATTATCATGATTAGCTTGAGTTGATGGCTTCATTAAGCAATGATTAAATCGATACTCCTAATTATTCAAATTGAACATGATTAGCTTGAAAAAGTTAAACAAAACTATGGTAAATTGTTTCAACCAAAATAAGTGTGCCACATGATTAAGAATCTATATATTTGAAACTGCTAAGTTTTTGTTAGCTACTCAACATTTGCGTTTGGTAAAGACTAAAGCACAACCTACATGTACATCAAATTCTTGATTGAGCATTACATGTCTATAATCGTCTATACTTTACGTGTTATAACTTATATGAAAGCTTAGTTTTATTGTACTTTAAAAGTGAGGTATTGAAAATTATCTCAACTCTAAAGATGTTGAAGAGATACCGAGATGATTAGAATGGTTTTTAATTTTTAGTTTTGATTAGATACAATAATAGAACATGTCAATTAAACTCATATTTTGGTTTGAAGTTATTTCATTTTAGGTTTTGGTAATGACGATTGACGATTCATAGCACCATCAAAGGATGTGGTACAACGGATGAGACTGTTCTTCTCTTAATCAAAAGTCCCAGTTTCAAGTCTTGAATGTGAAATTTTTTTCAATAGGGAGCGTTTTCTTCAAATGTGTTTTATGTTACGTGAATTCAAATTAATCTAAGCTGCAATATCGGATGAAAATTTTGTTTTAAGAAAATGACGACTCATGGCCTCTACAAAGTGTCAGTATTCCAGATGTTAATCAGCAAATAGGACTTGATTTTGGGGGGCTGCTGACTGCTGAGTTGTATGTATGGTTATGGGAAATACCTCATTGGATTCATCACATAAAGAACAATCCATCAAAACAATACTAGTAAAAATCCAAAAGCAAAAAAGTAAAGGTAGGTGAAACGTGAGTAGACACATGGGGAGGCAAGTGAAACTCAAAAAAAGGAATTCTAAAGTGTTGGTTCGGTTGCTTTCGTCCCACATCGACAGCGCAGGAAAGAGTGGGGGAACATGTGGCTGATTATAAAAAGGGAAGGAGGATGCACTGAGAAAGTCATCTTTGCGCTTGGGGCAATGACGCAGCTAGTGAGGTTCTAACCGAGGCGCGTCTATTGCTGGTTGAAAACTATTTCCAAACCCCCTCTTCGGCCTGGGTTCGCCCTTGGCCGTCGAGAATTTTTGAAAGGGCTTCCCTCACGGGTAGAGCCCTACAATTCTAGTACTAAATTTTCATTTGTTTATCCACGACTTGTGTAGCATAATATAACCCTATGCCCCCGGGTCTATAGGGCTTAGAATAGTTTATATGGGAACAACATACCTAGTAATGGTTGTTTTTCATACGTTTCCGGTTAACTGATCCAAGTAAGTGGACAGAGAGATAAATCCCTATACAATCTTCTGAAATTTGCGGTCTCAACGATTTCCACACTTTCTAGATATAGTGATTTTAGGATAAGTCATTTTTCAAACTTACTGGAGACATTGATAAATTCAAAAATATTTTCAGATGCAACATCCGTTTGGAGACTCTAATCGACGTATCTAGTGTCACACCCCAAATTTAGGAAGACGCAATTGGCACTTGGTGCCTCATTGACCGAGCAAGCCAATTGTAAATCAACTGATATGATGACATTCGAGCCTACAAGGCCACAATCGTAACCTGCTGAACGAATATAGAATATTTGGATCGAAAAGTTCACAACTTAATACTACTGATAAAAGGGCAAAGCCAACGAGGCTGCAACACAACTACCTAAGCAGAACGCTGGCAAGGCCATAAACTGAACTGTACAACTCACCACTAGTCCACAAAGCCTCTTTACTGATAATACTGTTGGGACAGGGTCCCGGCCTACCTCTAGATCTGTACACAAAATTCCATAGCATGCAAAATTAAAGTCTAGATGACTGCTCCAGAAGGAGAGGAGCATACCAACTCGATAGCTGAACTTTACGAGCTCCTACTGAAGAGGACGATCAAGACCTTTATATATACCTGCAGCATGAATGCAACATTCCCAGGTAGAGGGACGTCAATATAAATATATATACTGGTATGTAAAGCTGAAAAGTAGCAGTCATGAAACAACAATAGTAAAGATAATTGTGTCAAGAGATAAAAAGATATATGAGGACAGAGATAACTTACCTCTGTATACCAATGCAACATGTATATGTATATACATGCTATGTCTACCTATCGGCACGTGTTCTGGTGGTTGGCGCCTCTACCCAACCGATAAAATACCGATCGGTGGTCATTATATAATATCTTTGCCCGTAGGCCTACGGATTGAGAAGTGTTAATGCAATCTTGAGTGCTTCTGTTGTGCATACAAAATCAAAACATCAAGTAATGTTGCAGCTCAACAACTGCTCCTTAGGTAACTCATGACACCACTAAATACTGACTCTTTAACATGAACAAGATTCAATCATGAAGCATAAAGAGATTTGGGACATGGGATTTGTGACGTACAAATTCGGTATAAACGTGTTCATAATCGTCATCAATATGTTTACAAAGTTAGCCAACCCACAATGCCTTTCTTTCAAGGTCTTTCTAATTCACAACATCCAATTAGCTATATTCAACTTACCGACTCATCATTTCTAGAAATTATAACGTATAATGCTAACTCGAATACCAACATGTATAAATTTAACACCATGAATAGCTCCACAAATCCTTATTTCCATCTTAGGAATTTTAGAAATAATTTCTTTATTCACTTTGGGATAGGCTACAATTTGTTTCAATAATATAAGATTCCACTATTCTCACTAGTAAGGCAATCGTAAGATAAACATGATGTGATAAAGAACAAGAAATGTTCGAATGAGTAATGGATTCGCAACATACATGGGTACGATACTAAAGCAGCTAACCACCATGTCCTTATCACGGGTCTTCTTAACTCACAACAGGCAATCTCATCAAATTCAACTTACAAATGTCTCCCATCAATATAAAAACGCCCTCAATATCCATAATGTTACATTTGTCGATATACACAATTTAGATGTCACAAAAAAGTTCTCCAAAACATGTTCAAACCAATAAGATGCTGTGAATGGACTTCAATATTCACTTTGGAACATATTCAATTCAACGATAATAATTTGACGTGGAGTTCGTGTTTGTTCAACCGCAAGGGTTAGCGTCTTACATACCTTGTCCGTAAGTTCGATCCTACCAACTTCGTGTGATAGCCCATATTTTAATAAAGGGTTCTTTTGTCTTTAACCAAAGTATTTAACAATTTTTTTTAAAAAAAAGTAAAAAAAATAATAATTCAGGATTTTTTTCTTAAAAAAAAGAAAGGGCAAAGCCCAAAAATGAAAGAAACCAGCATTGATGGTTGGGCAAAATAGAAGTAGAGAAAAAAAACAAAGGGGAAAACAACATTGTAGACGAAAAGAGAACAGAAAAATAGAGATTTTCATCCCAAAGCATCAATGTAATGATAGAAATGAATAAATATTTATAGGGGAAATACGGAGAAAATTATGAGAATTGAGAAAGTTTAGCCCTAGGGTTCTTCAACCTAAATCATTAATTTAAACGGACAAACGTTATCAAAATTCAATTTTGAATAGTGTTCTGAAATTCTCTCGTTGAGGAGAATCTGTTGGTGTTCATGGTTCCGAAATTCTGACTCGTTGACTAGAGTTGACTTTTTCTGGTCAATCCTTTGACCGCAAGTTTGACTTACTTTAAAAATGAAGAGAATATTCACCCAAGGTGTTTTTACCATTTTGAACCTATTTTTGTGTAGTTTGAGGTGATTCGGAGACCCGAGAATGAAAGTATGATTTATTGAAAAGGGTGTTTGAGTTGGTCCATGTGTTGGAACGAGTGTATGCTTGACAGAATCGGTGGTCTTCGAGGCCAACCACATATACTTTATGTTTAAGGATACTAAGACACTCTTTATAAATTTATTTCGTGGAGTGATACAACTGTGAACCACCGGGTTGGGGCATTAGATATTCTTCTTGATATCATTGGGATTGTGTATACTTCTTGACATTATTGGACATTGTGTATGCTTCTTGACAATACTGAGCATTGTATATGTTCCTAATATATTTTGGCATTGTGTATGCTTCTTGACAATATTGGGCATTGTGTATGCTTCTTGACAATACTGGGCATTGTGTATGCTTTCTAATATATTTGGCGCATTGTATATGCGGTCGTGGACTCATGGAATTGATTAACTGCTGTAACCGTCATTTATGACAAGATCTTAGCGTAAATTATGTTGAGATATATGGTATTCTTGATAAATAATTGCGTGAACTTTATTGAAAATTTTATAATAATATAATTTCTGTGCATAATATTTATGTGCTTGTGGTGTGTTTGTTTTTCTAATACTTGTTCCAGGGGTATTTAAAGTGGTCGAGGATCTTACTGAGTTACATTTACGTATAACTCACTCCTTACCTGCATGTCCATTCAGATACTGTTGGTGATGATGAAGCTAGTAGATGACGAGTGTACTGGAGTTGATCCAGTCGTTAAGGTGAGACACCACATTGTTCGTGGAGGCTTCCAAAAGAGTCTTAACATTTATTTAACAATATTTTGTTGTTAGGTTCACACACCCGAGTCTTTTGTAGTTCACTTAGATGCTTCATGGTCTAGTGTGAAATTTGGGTTCAAATTAATAATTTGAGATTTAAATTATTCGTAATTAATTATCATATTATTTGAATTCATACCTAATTTATTAAGTATTGTGAATTAATGGTTAATGTACCAAAGTTGGGTTCGCCTGACCGACGGTGTGTGCTAGGTGCCAATCACGTTAGGGGTATTTTGGAACGTGACACTTCGGCTTGAGCTTTAGCTGGCTATTTCATTCAACATCTAGACAAGTATCAATGCATACAGCTCCATACCAAACCTTCATATTCAACCAGCCAAAAACACAACAACAATTTCAATATGATAATTTTCCGATAACGTGTAAAACTACGAATTTAGTGACGAAGAAGAAGATAGGATTACTTACTTTAACCTTGGAAATAGTTTATCAATGGAGGAACAATTTTTCCAGATTTTCCTTCCTTAGCATGCCAAAACCCGAGCCAAAATCGCCAAACTAGCTGCACCACGATGTTCGGTACGATCTTAGCAACTTGCTCCTAAGATTAATTGATGTTTGATTGAGTACTGAGCTTGATCTCCACGGATTTACTTGGAAAAACCCAGGGGAAGAAGGGCTGGGACGAGTTGACTCCTTTCTGTAAATTATGGTGGAAAAGACACCTAAACTTGAGACCCCGTTTCTCCTTGGATAGTCCGCGGTAAAATGTGATTTGATATTCTGAAAATTAAATTTAAAGACCTTTAATTTGATAGATAGTAGGATTTTTAACTCGTTATAGATCGGAAGATATGCTCGTCCCAATTTAGACCACATGAGAAACTTATTTAAAATACTTTTTCGTAATAAATCCGTGAATAAGTTTTGGTACCAAGCTCTCTTTGACCTAAAACTTTAATGTAATTTTTTAATCACCTTCATATATCCATTTCATGATATGATTACCCATTTGAAATTTCATTCTCCCGACATCTCGTCACTGGACGATGTAAAGTGAGAAAAATTCAACTCATATATTTTCAGCATAGCGAGTTAGTTATTTTAAAATATATATGCGGATATTATATCTATCAATTTTTTATTTTATGAGATACACTTGTATCATCACAAAAAATATCACTATAAAATTTAGATTTATAACAAATTAATTGGAGTTGATTGGTAAGAGAGAGGCAAGAGAGGGAGAGAAAGAAAGAGAAAGAAAGGTGAGGAAGAGAGGAAGGAGAGAGGTAAAGAAGAGAAGAGAAAGGCGAGTAAGATTGGGAGAGAAAGAGGAGATAAATTCTACCAATGGTAATTATTATAAAGATATAACTATAAATAGTAATTTATTTTAGATATTAGCTACTAATAGTAAATATACAGAATATATTTGTTACGCTATATAAGTTTTTCTTCAATTAAAATTTGCTACTCTAAATAATTCAAGGACTGTAACTGGAATAATACAATAACTCAAGGACTAAAAATGTTATTTCCCATTTAAAAAAGCAAAAAACAGCACCGCAGAACCAATTCCCTTTCCCTCTGTCGTCTAACCAACATGCCCCCTTGTCTCGTCGTCTGTCTCCTCCGGCGCGCAACTTCACTTTAAGGTTGCCAGGCTCTTCACAGCGGATATGAGAGAGTACTCCTATCTCTTTGATTCATCCCTATGTTTTGTGTAAATGTAACTTATTTTTCCCTTTTAATTAATTAAGTAATGTGTTTGGTCTTGGATTTATTTGAATGGTTGCAGAAACGTTAAAAGGAGGATTCACTGAGTTTGTGAAGAAAATAAGGTCAGTGGGTGGGATTTGTCCTGTTATTTTGAGGAGAAAGTCGGTTTTGATAATTTTGTCTGATTAATTAAGGATAAAAAGTTTTCGAATTAGTTAAAAACATAACATTGTGAAAACTAAAGATTAATATACGTATACCAACTTGTTGGAATAAAAGCTTAGTTGTTATTTTGCACTTACATTAGGTCCGGTGTTTTGCTAGGAGTATTTTATTCTAGTTAGATACTCGTATTTCAGTATTGAAAAACCTTTAGTTTGAGAGAACTACTATTTTATCTTACTTTTTTTAGAATCAGTATTAGAATGAAATGATTTGCATAGAAAAAAATGTATATAGAGGATTCATATAGTCGAATCCGACTAGTTTGGTATTAACACATAGTTGATTAATTTCTGGTGCATTGATGATTGGTTCAATTTCTTTTGCTTTATTTGTTCTCACCGAGAGACCTGTTTTTGAGGTATGTAAACCTTCTACCTCTCTCTTAGCTTTGCATGCGTATTCATACCCGTGACTCCCTTTTTGATTCTATTGATTAATTAGCTTGGTTGTCCATATAAAAAATGCTTTTCCACTTCTTTGAAAGATTTTGCTTATTGTGTTCCATTGCAATTGTCCTCCTTTGTCAAGAAACTTAGCAGGATTGTCTCCCACTCAATATTTAATGAACCGTGTGTATGAATTTTTCTAGGAATTTGTGAATATACTTAAGACATCAATTCCGCAGAAAAAGAAACCATCAATACTTTCCTTTTTCTCCTTTCATGTTTAAGTAGTTGTTGCATTCTGTAATGTTTGGCAGTTGGAATCCTATGAATCAAAGCAGTCCTCAAGTCGCATTTTAGAATTCTTTAGTTGAACTTGTATGCTGGAGTCACATGAGTCGAAGCTCACTCTCTCAAGTCACACCTGGACCAGAACTATGTTTGCTACTCGTGGTGCCCATCAATTCTCCAAAAAGCTTCAGCCTTTTCTGGGTTTTCCTTTCAAGAGCTGTTCTTGGTTTAGGAGAACTATAATTAACCATGTACATTCCTTTACACATTCCAAACAGAAGAGACCTGTACGACAAGTTAATCAACTGGCGAGCAGGTCTACCAAATCTGTTCAGAAGCTAGACATAGATCCCCCTAAAGTTTTCATGAGGGATACAATTACAAGAATATCACATACACTGAGATTTTCAACTTGGGATTCTGCTCAGGAGCAGTTGATGAAACTTCCCATAAAATGGGATTCCTACACAGTAAATCAAGTTCTCAAGACCCACCCTCCTATGGAGAAAGCCTGGTTGTTTTTCAGTTGGGCCTCTAAATTGAAAGGCTTTAAGCATGACCAGTTTACCTACACGACTATGTTGGATATTTTTGGGGAAGCTGGGAGGATTTCATCCATGAACTATATCTTTAAGCAGATGCAAGATAAAGGAATCAAGATAGATGCAGTGACCTATACATCCCTTATCCACTGGCTTTCCGACCACGGGGACATTGCTGAGTCGATTAAATTGTGGCAGGATATGAAAGATAAAGGATGTGTTCCTAATGTTGTTTGCTACACTGCATACATGAAGTGTTTGTTTGATCACAATCGAGTTAAGGAAGGAGCCACGATATACAAAGAGATGCTTCAATCTGGTTGTTCTCCCAACTGCCACACATACACTGTCCTTATGGAGCATCTTGCTAATTCTGGTGAGAACGATTGACTTGTTCTTTTTTATTATGGTTGGGAACTTTGAAGTAGCTCAAGTAGTGTACTTAGGAAGAGCTAGCTCAAAAGTTTTTACTTCCAGAATGCTTATAGTAGCTAATAAAGTTACGTGGATCACCTCTTGGGAAGACGACATTTTTAAATTTGTTTATCAAACTTGTGCAGAATTAAGTTTATCCAACATTTCCATTATTTGTGAATAGTTGGTGTTCTATGTTCTGAAGTCTGTAAAGCCTATGCACATCGACTTGTCTACGGGTACATCAGTTCGATATGGGTACGTCAAGGTATATGAACTTATGAAGGATCCATATAACATATTCTAAAGCTACTCTAATATCCTCCTTGAGCTAGAGAGCTGAGGAACTGATCCCATTTTGGACCCATATTGTGAACATAGACGTTATGTAGTGTTTTGCAAGACATTTGCTACTTGAGCAGGGGTGATATGCAATTAGTAACATAGCTTTCTTTTGTGAGTTTCTCTAGGAAGAAATTTTGTTGGTCTGCATATTTCTTGTATTGTCTTTACTACTTCTTGGTGGGAGGATGTGTGCTGCTGTTAGGAGAGTGGTGCTTAGGTTATCCTTGTTTAAGACTGCCAGATGGCAAAGAGAGACACAATGTTGTCCATGCAATCTTAGTAGCAGCTGAAGAGGCTAAGAGCCCTGTCAGTATGTTGTAGACTTGGAGATAAGATAGAAATCTAAGAAACATTTCTACATTCAAAGGTATATGTAAAAATTAGTTTAGGACTGTCTTATAATGGCCAAGAAGCTAACTGTGTCATCCAAAGCACCATCAGTTGAGAAAGTCAAACCAAGCCAACAGAATATGTTTTGCAGACTTCTGATTTTTATTATTGTTATTTTTTTTTGTATTGTTCAAATGTGCAAGTAAGTGAGCCCTCTGCAGACTGTTTTTCATATAAAGGAGTGCTATGATTTTCTTGTCAAGCATTTTTGACTTTTTAAAGTATGCCTATAGCTTATAAAAGACCATTTATGCCTAGGAAGTAATTCAAACACCTAATTCTTCCTTGGTAAAAGAGTTGATTGACTCCAAACTAGTAGGATATAACATATTGACATTGTTTGACGGGGATGTTGGTCGAACCATCTTTCTAATTAGAGCGTTTGATGATTTTTAACTGATGGTCACAATTTTCTTTCCGGTTCGTTTTTACTTTTACTTTTGTCTAAAGGAAGCTGATTATAATTCCAACCTAAAAAGGAAAAAATGAAAAGAAAACACTTCCTTTATGTGGTGGATGTGTCTGTTTCACTTCCTAACATTAAATCTAGTTGTCTATAGATAACACTTCCTTTATAGCACACCATTTTATTTGTACAATTTGTCTGGAAAACTTCTCTTTTGAGCTGATGATCTATCGGAAACAACATCTCTTCCCCACAAAGGTAGGGGTACATCTTACCTTCCCCAGAACCCAACTGCACTGGTGAGATTACACTGGGTATGTTGTTGTCTGGAAAACCATAGCCTTATATTATATACCATGCGTGAATTCAATTTTAAAGACCATATGATATCAATATCCAAAACGGCAAGTTTCCACATTTTTTACTCATTAGAGAACTTTGTCAAAAATTGAATGACAAAGGAATAATTTGGCACTCTAAGTTCTCTTTGCTCAGACCATCGCATAGCTGGAGCTTAGTGCACCGTGCTGCCCTTTTTTAAGTTCTCTTTGCTATCTTAAATTAAATGATTATGATCTTGAGTTTTTAGACTATTGTCACTTTGAATTCTTGATAACTATTTTATGATTGCTTAGCTATTAAGAATCTCATCTGTACATGTATTATAATTGGTTTTCAGGAAAATTTGACAGAGTTCTTGAGATTTTCAATAAAATGCAAGATGCAGGGGTCCAACCAGATAAAGCTACATGCAACATTTTAGTGGAAAAATGCTGCAAAGCTGGGGAAACACAAGCAATGATGAAAATTCTTCACTACATGAAGGAGAAGTTTCTTGTTCTGCGTTATTCTGTCTATCAAGAGGCTTTCCACATGTTGAAGATGGCCGGGGTGAGTGATCGGCTACTTAGGGATGTTAACCGTCATATGTCCTTACAGAATTTCAAGCAAGATCAGATTGACGAATCATATGGAATTGCTGAAAGTAGTTGTTTTACTTTGGATGATAGGATGATTTTGTACTTATTGAATAAAAAAAGTCTTGTCGCTGTTGATTACCTACTAGATAACTTGATGAATAAGCGTCTCAAATTGGATCCTGGAATAGTCACAACTGTAGTTGAGGTAAACTGTAACTGTGGTAGAGTAAATGGTGCTTTTTTGGCCTTCGAAGTCGGTGTGAAATTGGGCATAACCATTGAAAGAATTACATATCTCACCATGGTGGGCGAACTTATTAGAACAAACTCATTTTCAAGGGTTGTGGACATTGTTGAAGCAATGGTTGGGGCAGGACTATCATTAGGGTCAGAACTAACTGCTCTTCTGATATATCGGCTTGGCTGCGCTGGAAAGCCTGCTTCTGCTGAAAAGTTATTTAGCATCTTACCTGATCAGCAGAAGAGTATTGCTGTATATACTGCTTTAATAAACACCTACTTCACTTGTGGGAATGCTGATAAAGGGCTTGCAATATTTGAGACCATGAGAAAGCAAGGGATAAATGTGGCATTAAGTACTTACTGTGTCCTATTGAATGGTCTTGAAAGAAATGGCTTATTTGATAAATTACAACCTTATAGGAAAGAAAAGAAGAGACTTAAATCTGAAAGCTGCAGTAGGGAAATGTCAATGGAGGAAACAGTGTGTGATCTTCTTTTTGCTGAAAGTTAGACAGTTGAGATATGATATCTGTACACTTTTCATGATTGATTGGAGTATTTGGTGTACAAATTAGCTGTTGGTTTGTAGCTTGAGTTGTACTACACTTACAGAAGTTAGCATACACAATAGTAGTTTTTGCTGTCTATCGCGTGTCTGAATTTACAGAAGTGAGGTATGCTCAAAAGAGCATGCAGGACACATATAGCTTATAGAATCCCACATGCTGAAATAAAATTGGGTGGATAATCTCTTATGGATCAAATTAAAATTTCTCTCTTCTTTGGCAAGTAGAAGCTGTAGCAGCCGGAATGATTGGTCAAATGGGGCTTGACAAGCTTGATTATTCTTCTGCAACACAACAGCAGGGTAATTCTGAATTTCAGATTGTCTGATGGTGGATAAATGCTTATTGAGTATTTATTAAGCTGACTTATTCATGCTGCGTTGTGCTGATGCGACATATTAGCGAAGCCCTCAAGATTCGAACCATGTGGCTTAAACCAATTGTATGCAATGGGATATGGCACCTTACCTGTTGTTCATAGCACTGGGGGCCTAAGAGTGAGTTGATTTTCATATATAGAAATGGCTTTTCAAATGAAAAGGCTCACGCCTTAAACTTTCTCTTCCTTATCTTTAGGACACAGTCACAGATTTTAATCCATATGCTCAAGAAGGAAAAGGTGAAGTTTCCGGGCATGTGTCTTTCTTTGAAATGCTGTTGATTTTGTAAGGTACTATGATGTTGTTCATTAAGAAACTGGAAATATAATTTCTTTGGTGCTACTCATATAAAGTAGTTCCAGGAATCCTGCTTGTACATAGAATCACCTTATTTCAACTAGCATCTCCTGCTCCTTCATTTTTAAGGCTAGATTGGAAATATGTGGAGTTTAAGAATGTTAAGCTCGATAGTTTTGTACTTGCCTTGAGCTGCAAATCCATTATACCAACTTTTTCCCCTTGAATTCAAGTAGGTTTCTCAATGTCCATATAAAGAGGATCTGGCTCTGATCCTTCTTGGTGCTTGGTTCTTATTATTAAATACATAAATGGATGAATCCTAACGTTTACCGATAAAAGATACAGGAATATTTTCCACTCCTGATACTGAATTTTTATAAGTAGAAAGTGTGAATGTATTTTTTTAGATTTCTTCTCGTGATGCTAAATTTTTATGCACTTGTGCTAAATTTCCATTCATAGTATCTAATTGATGTTGCTATTTATGAAATTTAACAGGTGGACATTTTCTTCCCTCTAGAGTGAAAAGTTGTTTGATGTAAGTTTCCCCATTATCGATAGATAGTTTTAAATGTTGTCAAGTTGTTCCTGATGTGGTTCTTGTTTTTACATTCTATTACTTTTTTGAGAAATTTTCTTAAATAGCACTTACTATTAAAATAATTACAAAAAATAGCATGATTAACTGAAATTACAATAAGTAGTATATTTTCTTATTTTTTTGATACAATTAACTGTAATAATTATGATTGTATCTAAAATTCAAACCCTTAAATTTCTCCCTAATCTATGCCATTTGTTATTTTTAAATGGAAACTGCGTATTTAATGATAGTGAATCACACTATTAACAGATTCTACATATTTGATGGTAGTAAATCCACATCAGCGTGGTTTATAGATCTGAAATCGTATATTTTGGAGATTTTTTTCATTTTATTTGTCGTATCATCGTTGCAGATTTAGAAATTTTTTTAATTCTTGGTTGTATATATGTTCCAGTCGTCAAAAAAAAAGTCCAAATAGTTTTATCTGATATTAATATATTGTATCAATAATATGAAATCAAAGTATGTATCATAGAATACGATAATTCAGATACAAGATGAACATTCTATATCATTATTTATCAGTCTATTATCGATTGATACATTTTAGTATTGTATCGTTAATATGAAAATAATATTGTTCAACTCGTTGGTTGTATCCAAAAAAAAAGAAAGGAGAAGAGACTGTATCATAGAATGTGATAACTCAAATACAAGATGAACATTGTCTACATAATTCTTTATCAGTTTATTATCGATTGATACATTTTTATATTATATTGTTAATATGAAAACAAAGCATGTATCACAAATTATGATAATTATGATACAAGATGAAGATTTGTCTTTGTCATTCTATTATCGAAGAATCATTCTCGTACATTATATATCTAATTGATGCAGTATGTATCAAAAACATCTTGAAATCAAAATAAAAGATGAAGATAGTTTGTATCAGTTTGATAATAACTGATACATACTGTATTAACTCTAAAATTCAGTGGCTCTGACCATCTTCCTCTCTTCTTTTTTCCTTGAAAATTCAGTGGCTTTTCACTGATGACCTACACCCTTTGAAGCTTTGCAATTTTATCCATCAGATCTATTATCGATGTGATTTCGGTGTGTCTCTAAGATCTGAGATGACCTCCTTGATACCCAGTTATTATCTTCACTGGATCTCCAATTCTCCGCATCTTCTTTACCAAAAAGTTTGAATTCTTTTTTTTGCTTTCTCCATAGATCTGTAATTTTCTGCATCATATCATCATGGCTAAAAGAGAACTGAAATTTGAGTTAAAGATAACTGAAATACACATCCTAAACTGTAAAAAACTTACACAAAAATCACGAAAGATTTTAAAATCTTGGGAGAGAAAAAACTGATAAGAATGTGTGAGGGAATAATGTAGGAAAAATTGGGAAATCTAGTAAGATGGAAAGTCGATAATTGGAATTGAGAAATATTAGGGTAGTGGGATTGGAGAGAAAAAGTAAAAATATTGATACATGGTAACAACACGGTAAAAAAAGCTATTTATGTAATTATTTTGCTATTTTTTGTAAATCTTTAAAAGTATTGTTATATATTGTAAATATATAGTAAGATTTGCTTAATTATTTAATTTTATCTAAAAAAATTTTAACATAGAAATGCATGTTGCTTATTCTGTTTCCTTGTTCTTTTCATTATGTATATGTTTTGTTCAAGCAATCACTCATTGTGCGCTTGACCAGTTGAATACAGATGTAGATCTGTCTGTTTTTTTGTTTTTGTTTGGGCCATAACGTAATCTTACTGTTGTTTGCTTTGCTTGCAGATACTGAAGCTGGCGATTGGAACATATACAGAACATAAGTCATACTGGTTGGGGTTGATGAAGAGAGGAAATGGAAGGGACTCAACTTGGGAAAATGCAGCCATTCAATACAAGCAAAGTTTTCGCCTGGTCCTTTACGCATCCTCCATATGCCTGAGTTGGAGAAGAAAGGCAAATGGATATGTCAATGGGTGTGGAATGTTTGTGATTCTTTCTGAGTTGGAGAAATCAAGTTGGTCCCCAGGACACGTAGCGTATACTCACCGACCCATTTCTCTTTGTACTCAGCTCATTGGGTTCATCACATAAAGAACAGTCCCATCAAAAGCAAAAGGGCCCATCCCAATCCCAATTCCAAAAAGTAAAGGTGGGTTAGACGCAAGTGGACACATGAGGATTGGATTTGGGGGCAAGTGAAACTAAAAAAAGGAATTCTAAAGTGTTGGTTCGGTTGCTTTCGTCCCACATCGAGAGCGCAGGAAAGAGTGGGGGAACATGTGGCTGATTATAAAAAGGGAAGGAGGATGCACTGATAAAATCATCTTTGCGCTTGGGGCAATGACGCAGCTAGTGAGGTACTAACCGAGGCGCGTCTATTGCTGGTTGAAAACTATTTCCAAACCCCCTCTTCGGCCTGGGTTCGCCCTTGGCCGTTGAGAATTTTTGAAAGGGCTTCCCTCACGGGTAAAGCCCTACAATTTTAGTACTAAATCTTCATTTGTTTATCCACGACTTGTGTAGCATAATATAAACCAATATTTATTTTAAAAGAAAATAGTAATTTCTTTTTAATTTCCAAATAAGCAAGAGAAAAAATATATTTTGTTTTATAACGGAGGAAGTATATTAAATATAATGGAGGAAGTAATTGAGGGGTCAAGTGCCGCTTAATGTGCAATGTGGAGTGCAAATATCTGTTCACAGCGGAAATTCTGTAATACAAAATCGAAAAGATTCAAGCATTTACTTTTATAATAAGTTCTGCTCATTCGATCACTGGACGCAGCTGGTTGGAGGGTTGTAGCTATGGGTGTTAAGGGGTCGGGTTGAACCAATTCTGTTCAGGGAAAATTGAACCCATTCTATCCGGGTGGGTTTGCTTACAAGTTGGTGGGTATCAGTTTCAATCGGGCTGAGCTTTCCCGGGTTGGGGTTGGTTATCGGATTGGTGGGTGTCGGCTCCAATCGAGTTGGGCTTTTATGAATTATAGCGGACTCGTGCGGCTTCAGATTGGGTCAATTCGGTTTCTAACTTATAGTATATTTTAATTAATTTTTTAAAAAATTTTGTATTTATTATTAATTAAAAAATTATAAAATTATATGGCTACATAACCGTTGAATAAGGCTGGTTCGGTTAATCAGTTTTTTGTTGATGCGACTCTATGAGGTCTAACCATTGATCGATACACTGGTGTAGGTTTTGATTTAAGCTTCAATCAACCCAGTCCTATCCTTTTTAAGTGGACCCAATTTGTTTCGGGCAAAAATCAATTTAAGTTTTTGCGCCGATTGTCTTTATTTTGGGTTGGTTTTAATTTTTACTCCTCAAATTAATGAGCTTTAATGTTTGCCCTTTCATTATTTCACAGTTAACGAAAAATGATAAATATGCATTATTTGTTAGACGACGAGGGTATATATGCACCATTTGTTAAACGGTGAGAGTATATATGTATCATTTTTTTAACAAAAAGTATATTTACTTAAAAATATAAAGTTAAAAAGTATATTTACCCTTTTACCCTTAGATAAAGAATGACCAGAGTAAAGCGCCAACATACGCATCTATTTTCAAGTTTCTTTTACACTTTTTCAGTCATTTACGTCCTTAATATTATGTTATACATATCAAGGAGTTCAATATTTTTCCTTATTGTAGTGAGGAACTTATTGATTTCCATGGAAATATGTGTTCAAAATTGTTCTTCAAGAACAATAAGTAAAAATATATTTGTTTCGAAAAATTAATATTGCAGAAATATATTTGTTTTATAAGAATAATATTCTGAAAATATATTTGCTCTAAAAGAATAATATTCTGAAATATATTTGTTCCAAAAAAATAACATTGTGAAAATATATTTGTTCCAGAAGAACCTTTAATCGGTAAGAATGAGAATTTTTAATAAATATATGATCATTAAAAGTGATAATATTTTTATAAGCTTGTTATAATTACAGCTGAAAAATATATAAGATGAATGTGGGCCCGTTCATATGTCATGTGATATCTTAAATAGATGTATCTATAAGATTGTCACATGTGTGTTTATTATCAACCTACAGTTTGACATTCACAAAATTGTTCGCTCAGTATTCTAATTAAGTTAAGAGCATAATTTTCAGATTGTGTAATCAAAACTATTCATTTTGATAATGTTGGTTTATATCCAAGGTAGTTTGGTGTTGAATGCCTTCCATATATAACCGAACCATTGCATATGAGAACAAAATTTCATGTATTGATATGAGATATGATATATTGCATACAATAACACTTGTACGCAACTGACCAATAAATTATTATTAATTTTTTCCTTTCAATTGATTCAGGGTTAGAAATCAGATGTTTCATATATAATAATTTTTAATTTACAGTAATATCATTAATGGATATACCATGACACACAAAGATGGATTCTCCAACAAAGATTGGATATTTATGTTAGTTTTGCTAACATAAGGAGGAGAATAAGCAACTTAGAAATAGGTTCGAATTATCATCAGTATTGATCCTTATTCAAAAGATAATTTAGGTCAAGTGCTAGAAGCATTTGTTGACCCAAACTTAATCTCACATTTCAGCTCTAAATGCTCATATTGATTATTTCTGAAGGACAAAGTCTACCGCATGCATGCAATATGATAGACCAATCAATTCCAAGCACAATAATTCTTGAAAAAGGAGAGGAGCAAATGATCATAATAAGAATATAATGTGATCTTAAGGATCCTACGGCATAATATTTCATGAAATCACATGAGAGGTTTAGGTACTTGAAAATAATGAAGGGCTGAGATCTCAGTAAGTTATATCACTTTACGAATCGATACAAAATAAATATTTCGTCGATGATATCTTTGGTAGAATATTGTATGTCATATTGAAAAAGATTGTGAGGATCTGAATTCTACGTCTACTAAAGCATGCTGACGTAGAAATAACTATCAAGTGAAGTGAAATAATGTATCTTGACATGTGTAAAGCTTATTGGACCGTAGTCCATACATACAAAGATGTCACGCATTTAAATACTAATAAATGTTGTCACTTGACAAAAATGATATGTAATCTACTGAAGGATTTAAAATGCCCGAAACATTTACAAGATTCTATAAACTTATTCATAATCCTTATATAGAGAAAATTAAATAAGGTGATGTATAATGACTTTGCTTACCTTTGTGTTTTTATAAAAAAATAATATCGAAATTTATTATACTTGCTATTTATGCTTATGACATAAACCTCATTGGAACTCCAGTAAAGTTTCTAAAGGCAATTGATGATTTGAAGAATGAATTTGAGATGGAAAATTTTGGAAAGACAAAATTATGTCTTGGTTAGCAATATTTAACAAACAATAATTTTGTCCATCAATCAACCTATGAAGAAAAGGTATTGAAACGACTTTATATGGATGAAGCACATCCATAAAGTAGTCGATGGTCGTTTGATCACTTAATTTGAATAATGATCCGCTCTGACCTCAAGAAAAGAATGAGAAAATCCTTAATCCTGAAGTACCATATCTTAGTGCGATTGATGCCCAAATGTATCTTGCTAATACTACATGCCTGACATAATATTTTCAGTTAATTTGTTAGCAAGATATAATTTTACTTCTATTAGGAGACATCGGGCAAAGTCAAACACATATTATGGTATCTAAAAAGAACTACTGATATGAGTTTATTTTATTCGAATAATTGCAATCTTGATCTTATTGGTTATGCTGATACTAGATATTTATCTGATCTGCACAAAGTTCGATCTTAAATAGGCTACGTGTTCATATGTGGGACTATTGTCATATCTTGGCAATCTACAAAGCAGTTATTGTGACTATTTTATCAAATTATGCTAAGACAATAGCTATTCATGAAGCAAGTTGGGGATGTGTGTGGCTGAGGTTAACGATACATCTCATTTTGAAAAATATGATTTGAAATTTGAAATACGATAAAATATCCATGATCTTATATGAAGATAATGTAGTATGCAAAGTACAATTAAAGGGATGATTCATAAAAGGAGATAGAACAAAACACATTTCACTGAAGCTTTTCTTCATACATGATCTCCAAAAAAATGGTGATATCAATGTGCAACAGATTCATTCGAGTGATAAAGTTGCTGATTTATTTACCAAGTCTCTATCAATTATAACTTTCGAGAAGGTGGTGCACAAGACCGGGATGCGAAATTTAAGTCTTTGGATTGATGTTCTCATCAGGGGAAGCTAATACGCGTTGTACTTTTTTTTTCTTGCAAGGTTTTATCCCACCAAATTTTTCTTGTAAGTTTCTTAATGTGACAGCCAAAATGCATATTATTAGATGTGTGTAATTTTTTTCCTTCACCAGAATTTTTTTCACTAGGTTTTCTAGTAAGATTTTAATGAGGCACATTATCTATCAAATAGACATTCAAGGGAGAGTGTTATAAACATATATTTGTATTATAGTGAATGTCTATAAATGTATTTGTATTATATTAAATGCGTG
>JACEIK010000494.1:103274-124139 GCA_018107945.1 Datura stramonium | reverse complement strand
ATCTACCTTGGGATTAGCCGGTGGGGGTCACACACACCCGGTAATCTCTCTTTGTATATATCATCTCACACGTTGAATGTTCTTCCAACATCTCATAAAGTATACCACATGATATATTCAACACCCAACCATATACTTCCTTTATCAATATTGTCAAAATTAATTTCTTCATGTATGTAATAAGTCGGTATAAAATAATTATAATTCGTGTTTTATTATGAGTTGAAAGGTTTTTCACGTATAAGATATCGTGATAGCATGTGTATATACTGTGATGGTATTATGCATGATTAAGAAATGTATCCTCGAAGGACTGTTCATTTCTCAGTGATATCATGACAGTGTATTATACTTTGACAGTGTCATGAATGATTGAGTTTCATGTGTGCTATTTCTGAAGGACCGTTTTCTATAATTAATTAAAACGATATGAAAGTAAAAATGATAGGACTTTGTAAATATTTTACTCCATGAAAAGTGCTAAACAAATACTTAATCCTTGTGTTAATTTCTGTAAAAGACTCTTGCTTACACACTCTAAATAACAAAGATAAAGTGATATTGATTGATTTGGAATGCACATGTTTAATTCTTTTTTACACTATATTTTTATTTTTCGAATTCATTCCTTTATATTACTATTGACAGATTTCACTGTCTTAAGATGTATCAATAGTTTTTTATTCTGATATTTAATAATTTAAGTTGACTATTTATCTAAGGTACCCCCTCTAGTCCTATTAGTCCGTTGTGTTGGTAAAAAGAATGATCCAAATATTTTTTATTTTAGAAGATTAAGAATATATTATATCGTCGAGAAGTGATGTGAGGAATATTTAGTGGGCCAGAGTTGCTATATTTTTGCGGAAGTACATAAACGGCTATAAACTCGAGCGTATATCGACCAAATACATTTAACAATTCAGAATTTTCCCCTATCACTATTTTTTGATGTATTACTTTTAAAAATATCACACTTTCTATAAGAAATGAAAATAAATAAGGATAATTGGTCATACCACCTATAATTAATGTTTAATTTTAAAATAATTTTCCTAATCAATATGCCAACACCTAAAACAATTACAATAAATCGAGTATAATCCCACAAAGCGAAATTTAAAGAGAATAAAATNATTAAAAAAAATATTATATTTGAATTAATAATAATCATCCAAACAAAATGTTAGCTAATGTCACAGAGTTCACTCAAACTGAAACGGTCACCGAGAATCTGAGGCTGCCACGTATCAGAAATTGGAAGCAAGTGTCACGTGATTAAAGAGGGGTCGTTTGGCGTGAGATGTAATAAATAAAGTTTCAATTGGCATATTATATAAGATTAGTTATCCCACCATATATACGAAATAACTTATTTAAAGTATAAATGATGAGATAAATAATCTCGAGACTATTTTAATACTCTTTATGAAATGTAGAATTAAAATATTTTGATATTTTATTCAGGAATTATTATCCTTTATCCCGCATACCAAACGATCCCTAAACGACATTGTTTGATTGGAGGATTAAGTTGATAAGTAAAAATTTACTGCACTCTATTTTCATTTTAAAATAGGTGATATTTTAATCTTCTCGTTTTATTTCAAAATAAATGATGTTTTATATTATCAAAAAGACGTTAATAATATTCTTCTAATTTATCCTTATTTAAATTAAGAAAGTTTTACATAGTCAAAAAATTACTAAAGAACTATATTTTTTTCGACGTATTTGCTAAGTGTAAGTTAGTGAAAATACATCTTAGATGAGAAAGTTTCTTACTGTCGAGGCTAAAAACACTACTTATTTTGAAATAGTGGAAATTAATATTTACATCAAACTCAATAAATACATCAAGTATGTCTTCACATACAATATATTACTCGATCATACTTTCTCCATCGCAAATTATTTATCTTTTTTTGCTTACACGCTCTTAAAAAATGTTTCCTTCGTTTCAAAATAAATTGTGTTTTTAGCTTGGGCACACCTTTTAGAAAGTTATTCATTTCAAAAAATATAAGATGTATTTTTACTAACTTGTCCTTCATAAATATTTTAAAGAAGATGTAGTTTTTCAGTAATTACTTGATTATATAAAATTCTCTTTATTTAAATAAGAGTAAAATTGAAAGAACATCATTAAGATCTTCTTAATTATGTAAAGTATCACTTATTTTCAAATAAAATGAAAAGGCAAAAATATCACTTATTATGAAATAGAGCGAGTATTAATTAGGGCTTTAAACAGTTTAATCTTATTTATATTTAAACTATGATTTCTCTTCATTAAATATTTATTCAATTTATGTGTCATTGTTATTAATGAATATGTAATTATCATAGTCACATTGCGCATATTAACAAAAATAAGTAGAAAATATAAATAGACACCTGGATATAAACTAATTAACAATTTCAAAAGGTAATAACACCTTATAATTAAAGACTTTTTAATTTTAACAAAAAATATTTTAATGGTAAAATAAAAAAATTATCATAACTTTTTTAAATAAATGATAAATAATTTAAGATAATTATTTTTTTAAAATATATAAATAAGATAATTTGAGACCGTGGGAGTAACAATTATCAATTTATGTTGATAATTGTGTGATTAATTTCTGAATATCGAGGTTAATATGTAATAAAAAATTTATATATGTTATTCATATATAATATATTATGAAAAAATATGTAATACTTTTTCTTTTAGTGTTTTAAGTAATTAAAAAAGAAAAAATTAAAAAAACAAAAAAAACATGTAATTTAATTAAAATACAAAAATAAACACATAATTAAAAAAACAAAATTATTAATTTTTGTATAATTTTTTCAAACCAAACTAACCCTTATTAAAGGGAGGAGGGCTATGATAGTATAAGGAGGATAAATCTAAATTCTTTATTTCCTCAGGGACCACATTTTTATGATTTTTTATAATTAGAAAGATTTTTTCGTTATTTTTTAATTTATAATCCGTTATAACTCTTTATTATAGAAAGTTATAGTTTTCCTTAATTATCGAGAAAGTGACTTAATATTTATAGATTTTAATCAATTGAATAAAATTTATAAAAAATATAATTTCAAAGATAAATTTCATAATCGTTTATTTAAATAAATGACTCTTGATATCTTTAAGCAATGAACATAAAATGTAATTTATTATCACCATTAGAGATAAATAAAATTTTAATTAAAAAAATTAAAAAATTAAAAATTATTATTAAAAATTAATATATTGTATATATAATTTGTCGATCTACCTTGGGATTAGCCGGTGGGGGTCACACACACCCGGTAATCTCTCTTTGTATATATCATCTCACACGTTGAATGTTCTTCCAACATCTCATAAAGTATACCACATGATATATTCAACACCCAACCATATACTTCCTTTATCAATATTGTCAAAATTAATTTCTTCATGTATGTAATAAGTCGGTATAAAATAATTATAATTCGTGTTTTATTATGAGTTGAAAGGTTTTCGCGTATAAGATATCGTGATGGCATGTGTATATGCGTGTGGTATTATGCGTGATTAAGAAATGTATCTTTCGAAGAATTTATTCATTTCTCCGGTGATATGTGACGATGTATTATCTTTTGGCGATTATGCGTGAATGATTGAGTTTCATGTGTGCTATTTACGAAGGACCGTTTTCTATAATTAATTAAAACGATATGAAAGTAAAAATGATAGGACTTTGTAAATATTTTACTCCATGAAAAGTGCTAAACAAATACTTAATCCTTGTGTTAATTTCTGTAAAAGACTCTTGCTTACACACTCTAAATAACAAAGATAAAGTGATATTGATTGATTTGGAATGCACATGTTTAATTCTTTTTACACTATATTTTATTTTTAATTCATTCCTTTATATTACTATTATTGATTTCCTGTCTTAAGATGTATCAATAGTTTTTTATTACGTATTTAATAATTTAAGTTGACTATTTATCTAAGGTACCCCCTCTAGTCCTATTAGTCCGTTGTGTTGGTAAAAAGAATGATCCAAATATTTTTATTTTAGAAGATTAAGAATATATTATATCATTAAGTGATGTGAGGAATATTTAGTGGGCGAGTTGCTATATTTTTGCGGAAGTACATAAACGGCTATAAGCTCGGCGTATATCGACCAAATGCATTTATGATTAAATTTTCCTGTCACTATTTTTGATGTATTACTTTTAAAAATATCACACTTTCTATAAGAAATGAAAATAAATAAGGATAATTGGTCATACCACCTATAATTAATGTTTAATTTTAAAATAATTTTCCTAATCAATATGCCAACACCTAAAACAATTACAATAAATCGAGTATAATCCTGACGAAATTTAAAGAGAATAAAATATCGTAGATTTTATGCGTAAGCCTTAGGTAAAGAAATTTATTTTTGATAGGCGCCATTTCAAAAAATATATACATCTAAAACAACAAATTAAAAAAAAAGTTTTGAAGGACCAATTATTTTTAAAAAGAAATCAATTTACTAATTATGTTAAAAAATAGATTAATCAAACAAATACAATATAGTTAATGATTCAAATATATAAATAAATATAGTTAATGATTTAAATATATAAATATATATATTAAAAAATTTAAATGATTATATTTATATTTTCATTCGGTGTATATAAGTATGACATTTCTTTAAATTAATTAATTAATTCTAAAGAGTTGATGATTATCTTATACTAAAAAGTAAAGGTGTTAAATTGACGAATCATATTTCGTTGGGAAATTTATATATCCTTTTTCACCGGCATTTAATTACTTTATATATTCTATTTTAAAAAATAAGAAATATAAAAAAATTAAAAATATTAAAAATATTTGTTATTTTAAAATTTTAGAGATAATTAGTATATTTTTGATTTATCGCTTGAAATGCTGAAGTTATTAAAATATAAAAAAATTATTATTATATATCTACAAAATTAATAGAGATTATATTAATTTAAATTATTATTTTTATTAATTTTTTTAATAAGCAAGTAAATTTTATTAGCAATTAAAATGAAACAAAGTCAAATGCATTGGACAGGCACCATATGGTTATTTGTTGGGTCTTCTTCATAATTCTTGCCATGCATGTACTAGTTCATATAATGTACTTGTCATTTGTCAAGTAATTAAATGTAATCTTAGGAATCTTATTTTTCCTTTATGCATGAGGCTATTTTTTTTATCTAATGTGTGTGTGGAGGCGGGGTCGTTAAGTAGATTTAAATTTATATTGAAAAATTATATATTAAAAGATAAAATTTATAAATTAAATTTAAATTTTGTTTTTTTAATTTTTTCTTTTTTTAAATATTTAGTTTTTTATTAAAAATATTTTTATTTGAGTATAGTGCAAATTCGAATCTTTAATTAAAAATAAGCGTTTATTTTAACTCGTGATGTACATGAGTTCGATACAAAATTAGCCATTTTTCTACTTAGTAATTTGTTATGCAATATAATATGTGTAATTATTTTTTAAAAACAGTTAGATACTTTTAATAAAAAATACTTTCTTATTAATTTGAATTTTAAAAAATAACAATTATATATAGAGTTTCGTTAAACATAAATATTTGAAGTTTAAGCGTAAATCATAGTCGAATTTCATACTCCTTATATATGAACTTCACATTAAAATATTTGAAGTTTGCTTGCTAAATCAATATGTTAAATTGACAGAAATTAAACTTTTACAAGTTTCAATATTTGAAATTAAACTTAAGTCTTATATATTTGAAATTGATTTTAAACTTTTAATAAGAAATACTTTCTTATTAATTTGAATTTTAAAAAATAACAATTATATATGGGTTTTAAGTTAAGCATAAATATTTGAAGTTTAAGCGTAAATCATAGTCGAATTTCATACTCATATATATGAACTTCACATTAAAATATTTGAAGTTTGCTTGCTAAATCAATATGTTAAATTGACAGAAATTAAACTTTTACAAGTTTCAATATTTGAAATTAAACTTAAGTCTTATATATTTGAAATTGATTTTAAAATGATTAAAATTAGAAAAAGGAAAATAGAAAATTCGACTACGCCTTATTTATTTTCTTTTTAAGGTTACGCGATAAAAACCAGACTTTCTTCATCGCATAAAATTGCATGTTGTGCCCTTTAAATTCTATGATCTTCAACTTTTATTCTTCAAATGGGCTAGACTTTAATTGCTATCCTTTAGTAATCTAACTTATGCATAGTGGGACATAAGTTATTTAGAAACTGAAGTCATGCCCAAACTAACTTGTGGGATATTATGATACGAAAAACATAAACTTGTGCCTCACGAAAAAAATATTTATCACGAGGGGGCATAAATTAAAGACCAACGCAAAATAGGACAAAAGTGCAACCGACCCCCTTCATCGCATTTAATTGCATGGTTCTCCCATCAAATGGTCTGGTCTTTAATTTTTTTTTCCTTAGCAGTTGAACTTATATCTAGGGGGTCATAAGTTTTTTTAAGGAAACGGGGTATAACTAATAGAATATTATGATTAAAAAATATGAATTTATACCTCATGAAAAAATTATTTGCCTCGAGGGACAAAAATTAAAGACCATATATAAAATAGGGACAAAAGTGCAATTGACCCCCTTCATCGAGCAGAAAAGTTTTGGGCCAAAAGTCCACTCCCATAATGGCCCAATATATTGAGCCCATGTATAAAACAGGACCCGGTCTCTTTTATTGGCTTTATACTCATTTCTCGGGAATATACTTGCTCCATACTCCAGTGTTCTCTGTTACTATAAATTGATTACCGCGAAGACTCTCCGAAAATTCTCTGTAAATTTCTACACACGAAAGACGATTTGATTTACAATTATTTAGTGCAAAATCAATTCTTCGTCACTGTGGATTTGTTTCATTCTTCTAGAATATTCGAACACGAATTTGTCGATCATCATCTCAGGTCAGAGCTAATTCAATGGCTTCTTTTTCCTTTTTTTGGTTGATGTTGATACTATTTTTGTGGTTTTATTATCGTAATATTATCTCGTATTGTTTTTTGAATGATTGTTCTCATTTGCAATGTATACATTGAGCATGTTACTGTACTTAACTTGAGGCATTGCGAAATGATTTGGATTTTTGGATGAGGTTTTTGTTTGCTTGTATGAACATATATTTGTGGTTGATAAGAAAATGGATACGTTATGTGTGATTTGGTGGGAAACTGTGTGACGACCTGGTTGTAGAAAGTAGAAACTGATATTTTTGGGATAATGAGGAAGAAGTATCCATAATGGAAATGTTTCGCATGTAGTAATTTTTATAGATTGAGATGAGTGTTATAACATTGTGAAGGTCTATGTAGTGGCGGAAGAAGGACAAGTGTGGATATGTGATTCAACGGGCAGTGGATTTGGCATTTTGGTTTGAGACATGTATTTTGACTTTCCTTTTGCGGGAGAGGCAAAGGGGGAAATGGAGAGTGTTTATATTCTAAGGGAACATAATAATTGTCTTTTATCCACAGACGAAAAAGAATGTAACTGTTATTTATCATCTGAAGTTAGAGCATTCACGTTGCAGTAAGGAGTGCCTGGTCCAGTTTTTGTTTTGCATTTAGTAATTTAAAAAGTGAAAGTTGAAGTATTGGAAGGGAAAGTGAACTTTAGGGTGAATTTAGTGGCAGCACGATTTGCAACACAGATACATGATAGTTACTAATAACTGTTGTGGAGCAAATCGGTATAGGCCGATAATGACTCCTCATTCAGATTCAATTCAATCAACTATATATGAATCCTTTTATGGCTTGCGAGGAGGTGGTTGTAATGAGGAAAGATAGAAAATAAAACTGAAATAGATCCATTTGCTGTTTTAGTTGTTCCAAAAAAAATTCTGTTAGTTAAATGCTTATACGATTCTGTGTATTGTGAATTATGATCTTTTATTTGGTATATTCTGTTCTATTGGTCAGGCTGGCATTAGGCAAAAAAATTTCTGGGATATGTTATATGAGTTGTATGCAAAGTAGAAGAACTTTTTGCTAATGGCTTCAAGAGCAATATTGAGAAGGAAGAGGAACCTCTTTGATTCTACTACAAAACCTCATACCTTCATTCGAGGTTTTTCGAGCTATGAGAACTGGGGATCATCTAAGGCTTCTAATTCTTGGGATTGGTGCTCTACAGTAACTCATCAACCTCAGACTGCAGATAACAGAAATGAAGGAAGTTCAAATCCATCAACCAAAGATGAGTTACTAAAAGTATGGGGAAAACGTGTCCTACTCAACTCATCTGAAATTCAAGCCTTGGGTCTGAGAGTAGGAAGATGTGGGTCTCTTTCTACTTTGGGGTCCAGGTGGATAACAAACCAACAACAATATTCGACAGCTGCAGCAGGTCAACCTGATTTTGGTAAAGGAAATGATAAGGATGCAGAACCAGCGGTTAAACAGAATAAAGAAGCTTCACCAGAAGAATGTGATGAAGCAGTTGAAGATTTAACCATGGTCAAAGCCAAAGCAAAAGCCAAACAGCTGCAAGATTCACAGAACAGTATTAAACCTATACTAAAGAAAATTTGGGCTGTGCTATTAGGGATTGGTCCTGCTTTGAGAGCTGTTGCTTCAATGAGCAGGTTGAAATCATACTTTATTCGTGTACAACAGATAGGTAAGGTAGTGTTCTATATCTTTTTCTTAAGTCACTTTTTCACTTATTCCAGGGAAGACTGGGCAAAGAAGATCCAGCATTGGAAGGATGAATTTAAGTCAACTATGCAACACTATTGGTTGGGTACCAAACTGCTTTGGGCTGATATTAGGATATGTTCCAGGCTCTTGTTGAAAACAGCTAAGGGGAAGAGTCTTTCCAGGAGGGAAAGGCAACAACTAACACGGACGACAGCTGATATATTTAGGCTGGTTCCTGTTGCAGTGTTTATTATTGTTCCATTTATGGAGCTCTTGTTGCCGGTATTCCTGGCAGTATTTCCTAACATGTTGCCATCAACCTTCCAAGATAAGATGAAAGAAGAGGCAAGAATTGTGCCAATTGTTCCAGCGGCTATTTTCTTTTGTGCTAAAACTTGATTGGTGCTCCATTCTTCTCTCTATCTCTGACGCCAGAATTTGTGACAGATTCCATGTGCGTGCAAAATTATAAGTAAAATAAAATTTCAATTAAGATAGTAAAACTATGGAATATCTTTTCTTTGAAATAGGAAAGATATTGATTTGCTTTCTTTTCTATTTCCTTCAAAGAAAAATACCCTCTGTTATGGCTCGACATTTCCCTTGATTAGTCATCTGCGCACATGATTAGCTTTTCCTTTAATGTTAAGCTCCTTTAGTTGCTTAATTTGAACGATTTCTGTGAGGCAATGATACGCTTCACAAAAACTTTTACCCAGCTACCCTTTGCTCTCCCTTTTAAGTAGTGTAGATATTCCATGATGTTTGAGATCTTTGTTTCTGTGGAAGCTTGAGGATTGAAACACATGGAACACTTTACTTCCTGAGTTAGCATGTGCAGTTTGTCAAGATTGCTATCCTTGACAAATTCAATTGCAAGAGGTATAAACTTTTTACAATCCAAATCTTTTCGGTATAAGTCAGTTCTCAAGATAATATGAGTCCTTGGATATAGTAGTGGAAGAAAAGGTTTTGTTGGTAAAGTTAGGGAAAAACATTATATCCTCTTTAGCTCTTTCACGTATTAATGGATTGGTGTAGGGGGCAAAGCTTTTCATTTGGTTATTGTAACATTTAATCTAGAGCTTTCTGTGCTTGATATAGTCAAATCTGCTGCAGGATGTATTATACCTTAGACTATCATATAATTTCTTTGGTATAATTATCGGGCATTACCAATCTATTTATCTTAAGGTAAACACTCAGAAAGGGAATATAATAGACTAAACTATGTTTCAGTTATGGCATTATGATTCGACTGTTGTAGAGGTTGTCTTGACTTACTTAATTTAATTTAATTTAATGATTCTAATCCCCAGCACTACCCCACCCTCAAAATCCTCAGTTGCATTAAGATTTAATAACCTAATGCGAATATCCAAAGTTTATCCCCCTAGTGGAAGCACCAGCATTAATTTCACACATTGATGGTCCTGGCAGTTGTTTCCCTGTTGTATTATTTGCCTTGCAAGTTGAAGGATATGAGCATTATCTTGAAAGTTGAGGAACATCCTCTATGATTCCGTGATTGCAACTTCTATTTAGTTAGCCACTGTTTGATAGACTTGTATAAACATATGTCTGCTCATCAAAGTGTGTAACAGGGAGAATCCAATTTGTAGGTGTTTGGACAATATTTGGTCGAAGTTAAAAAAAGAAGCCATGTTGAAGTTAAAAAATGTGCCATGCCGAAGTAAAAAAAAAGAATGTTTGGAAGTTGTTTAGTTTCTTCATCTAGCAATGGGTGCCTCTGGTTGGTTGGATGTGATTTTGTAGACCTTTTATTTCCGTTAAACTCTTGAGTATGCATATCCTTATAGTGTTTCAATTGCTCAAAATTTAGGAGGCTCTGAAAAGGAAGCTGAATGCTAGAATTGAATATGCGAAGTTTCTACAAGAAACTGTCAAAGAGATGGCAAAGGAAGTTAAAAACTCACGAAGCGGAGAACTAAAGAATACAGCTGAGGATCTTGATGAATTCATGAATAAGGTAAATATTTATTTGTCACTTCTTTTTTGGGTTTTTCTTTCATCTGTATTTATCTGCAATTGCCAAGTCTTGAATTATTAAACAAAGCACTTCTATTTCTTCTCTTTCCCTCCTTTTCCCATCTAACTACTGTAAGTATTTATATGCAATTTACTAGGTCAGAAGGGGTGCTCGTGTATCTAATGAGGAAATTTTAGGATTTGCCAAGCTTTTTAATGATGAGCTTACTCTGGATAATATCAGCAGGTTTCTGCCTAATTACACTTTCTTGGTTTTATTTTAACTAAATGGTAATGTTTTTGCATATATTGCTGGTGGTTAAAATATTGTAGTGCATTGATAATAAGTACTCATTAAATGCAGACCGAGGTTGGTGAATATGTGCAAATATATGGGTATCAACCCCTTTGGAACTGATGCATATTTGCGGTTCATGCTTCGAAAGAGGCTCCAAAAGTAAGTCTCATTATTTTCCATTTTGAGTTAACTTGTGCCTAATAGTTTATACATCCTTTTCTCTCCAAATTATGTTCTTTTTTCCTTCTTTTTCAACAAATTTTTTGCCAGCTGATGTCTATTTTCCTTTTTAGTTTTGAATAACTCAAGTTTAAATAGTTCATCTATCTTTTCTTCCTTCAATTGTGCCTTTTTTCCTTTTAAATAAACTGGTCTTCACTATTATGGGTTAACTTGTGTCTAACCTTTTCTCTCCAAATTATGTTCTTTTTTCCTTCTTCAACAAATATTTAGTCAGCTTATCTCCATTTTCCTTTTAAATTTAATAAATCGAGCCGAAATATTTCATTTATCTTTTTCTTCTTCAGTCTTCCTTTTTATCTTACGAATAAACTGATCTTCACTATTATGATCAGTTTGTCTATGAATTGATTTTCATTCTTATGATCATTTCGTATAAGGTAGCTTTCATGTTTTACAAAGTTCCGTTAAGAGAATAGAGTCCTTATATTTCCAGCTAACAACAATCCCGTGTCAGATTAGGAGATCAGGTGTTCTCCTGTCTGTTTGACTTTTTCTTGGTGAAGTGCTGGGTTGGTTGGTAACAGGGACTCAGTAAAAAGAGCATAAGGAGTGACAGAAGTCTAAAAAATATAGGCATAAGGAGTGACAGAAGTCTAAAAAATATAGGCATAAGGAGTGATAGAAATCTAAAAGATATAGACCATATTCAGAACAGTCAAACAATATATTGAGCGCGTGCAGGACTTGTGATATGCAGGCATTTGCATCCTCTCACCATAAAAGCTTAAGTTTTTGTTGCTTTCTTTGTGTTAGATTTCCACTTGATCTTTGTGGTACATCTTCATTTTGGAGATGAGTTAGTAATTTTTGTGATGAATGTGTTGTAGAAGCAGAATTTTTCCCTTGTTTAACAAAACTTTGCTGCTTTTGGCAGGATCAAGAACGATGACAAGATGATTAAAGCAGAGGGTGTAGAGTCCCTTTCGGAGGATGAGCTCCGTCAAGCCTGTCGAGAACGAGGCTTACTTGGATTACTCTCAGTAGAAGAAATGCAGCAGCAGGTATGCTTTGATCTTTTGTTAGTCTAGTGTAAATTTTTTACTTGGGCAACTTAACTACTTCTGTCTCTAAATTTGGTGCCTTTATTCTTACCTTGTGCGTAATGCTTTGCCCCTTATTTCTGCATCTTTTGGTGTCTTTATGCCTTATCTTGTTCGCAGTGGTTCACACCTTATTTCTGCATCTTTTGGTTTCATTGTTTTTGTAACTCTGGTGTATCTTGCAGAAACTACTGGATTTGGTCATATTAGTTAGATTTTTTTAGTCAATATAGTCATCTTCTCTACGAGATTTTACTTTTCCAACATTCCAATAAAAGATTTACCTATATCAGAAAGAAAATTAGGGATAGAGTTGTATCAGACCACTTAGAATAACACACAATTCTCTGGATAAATGCTTTAAAAAAGTATTTTTAAATCTCTCAAACAATCTTCTGGTCCTTTCTGTTTAAATTCTTCTTGAAAAGGTTATATTCCATGCTCTTGAAAACAAGAGACGCTTCTCATGGTGCTTTTGACTTTATTGTATGGAGGCTGGTGGGGGGAAATTTTTCTTCTCTCTTAAAACTTCATCTTTGTTCCCCTCCCAAATCCTCTTGTCTCTGTCCTATAGTATCCCGTCTCCCCTGCTCTTTGTGTGTCTAGTCAATTGCTGCTGGTTGCTCGCTGGATATGCAATGCCTAGTATTCCCCTAAATCTTCTGCTAGCTTGGTTTTGGCTACAATGTTCTCCTTCCTTTCCAGCTGCCGGTAATAGCCACTAGATTTTGCGTCAGTAGGTTCACGTAAAATTTTTATGGGATCTAAGTTTTTTTGGAAAATGTCAACCAGACTGGTATTTGTGCTACAGTTTTTCTTTTTGATAAAGTAAATAAGTTTATTGATGTTTGGGCAAAATTCAGCCATCTACAAAATATGGTTTTCTAAGAACGATACCCAATCTTCTATGATAAAGGAACTTCATGGGTGCACCTATTGAATCAAGGAATAAGAGGAACTTCTCAATTGTACAAAATTCATCTCATGTCCTCAAAAGCTCTCTTATTTCTCTCTCCAAATGGCTTACATAAGTGCTAATGGAGCAACATCCCATCGCTTGTGTCTTCTCTTTCTTCTACCACCATTCCAGCTGAACATTGCCTCTTTTGCATTGCCTGGGATCACCCAAAGTATTCCAAACCATCTCTGGAGTAGCTTGAAGCTATCGGACAATGTAAGAAAGTGCTTTAATCACATCAAAATATGGGACACCTTATGGTGTTCATATTATATGCAAGGATCAATTGCCTTTGAACGGAGTATATGACGGAACAATTAATCTGAGCAAGAGAAGAATAATATGTGGACAGCAAATTCACTGTTGTTTCTGTTTCACTCTTTTTATTTTCTAGAAAGAATATTTAAAACAGTCTAAATATCATCAACATGTAAATAGACGTGAACTAGTTGAACAAAATGAAGACATTGGCAAATACAAGCTAGTATATACCGTAATGTATTTATTCCACAGCAGTTTGGAAGCACAACACACTGCACTTCCTTCTCATTTTCCAGTGCTAACATATTCAAAACCTTCTTGTGAACTTCAATATATTGGCTTCATTATGGAAGTGCAAAAGACTTATCTTGGATTCTTGCATGTTAATATCTTTGCAGTTACGAGATTGGCTGGACTTATCGCTCAACCATTCAGTGCCATCTTCTTTGTTAATCCTTTCTAGGTAATTCCATTCCCCGTTTCCAGGATCTTATGATATAGATGATCAACTGAGCATGTTACTGTGCTGTTATATTCTCCGCAGAGCCTTCACAGTGTCAGGCAAAGTAAAACCGGAGGAAGCTGTTCAAGCTACACTTTCATCACTGCCAGATGAGGTGGTGGACACTGTTCAAGTTACATCTATGCCATCTGAAGATTCTCTTGCTGAAAAGAAGAGAAAGCTAGAGTTCTTAGAAATGGAGGAAGAGCTCATCAAGGTAAAATCTTGCGTTTTCTATTGTGCTGGCTGTTAATCTAAAAATGAAGAGTGGCAAGACGAATTAATGGGAATACACTCTTGCAAGTGAATGATATAGTGCACTAAATCTGCTTCTTGTCCCTCTGTCCTTATACTCTTCTGTCTGAACTTTATGGGTCATGAAACCTCATTATTAATTTAAACTATTGGGAAGAATTCATATTGTTCAAGTTTAGAATATTGTTTCCAGAATTTATTAGCAATACTCGAGAGACGAATCATACTTTCAGTTTTTACGACGTTATGCGTAACTTAATGTCCTTGGTTAGTGAGAGAGAATGTACATTTTTTCTGATAAGCAAGTTCTATAAAGTGCTACACACTAGAAATAAGTTACATGGAACTTTTCTTTTTAAAAAATTCTAACCCTTTCATCTCCATTTTGTTGAGAGAAGTTAAATAGTTGGCTCAATGTTTAAAATCACAGTTATTTACCATCATCTTATTGAAAACTTAAGATAGACTTGCGACCTGGGAGGGATAATACAAAAATCCTCTTTTTCACATGCTTGATACAGTGGCTAATCCTTCCTAACCCAATTACTGTCCAGTTCTTTCTGCAAGCATGCAAAATCTTAAATGTGGATATTACAGTGTCAGATTTCAAATAAATTATGTGACGATGGTTGAAGATATCTGTTGACCATTTCGAAACTATACCTCTGATTTCGTAGCATTTGTAGTAGAAGCATCTTTGTGGAAGGAAAGAACTATGTACATTTGAGGAGTAGCCTCTCATTCCCAGTCTATTTATGGTGCACCCATGAAGTTACAATATCAATATGTTATAGAAGATTGGGTATCATAGAGAATCATATTATGCTCTAATTCTCTACATTTTGGTATACTTGTATGTGCGTGATTTTCCCATTATTAATAAAATTATTTGCCTTATCAAAAAGTGTGTTTGTAGACTACTAATTTTAAAGTCGTTGCTTTTAGGAGGAGGAAGAGGAAGAAGAAGAAGAGCAGGCTAAGATGAAAGATAAGCAGAAGGATGTAGCTTTGGAAGAGATGACTCTTGCAACAGCTAAAGAAGCAGAAGAACTAAAGAAAACCAAAACTTTGGATCAACAAGAGCAGCTTTGTGAACTTAGTCGTGCATTGGCTGTTTTATCTTCAGCTTCTGTAAGTACTTAGCTGGAGCTTTTCTTTTGTACATTGGATCTTTGCTGATCATGGCCTGCTTTGTTGCTTATTCTTTCAGTCTGTAAGCCTGGAGCGTCAGGAGTTTTTGAGACTTGTCAAAAAAGAGGTAACATATGATTGCCTGAACTATTACTGTTGTTAAATATTTTAACATGCCTGATAAGGAATTTAAGAAAAAGGGAACTGTCTTCCTAGATTTCATGCTAGATCTGTTATTTTAGTTCTTTCTTTTGTGTTTGTGGTCTTTCTTGAAGAAACTAAGCTGGAAAACTTGCTTCTCAAAGTCAGATTATTGTGTTTATCATTATTTAAATAATGTGAATGTCTTTCCGGGTTGTTGCAATGTCTACTAGTTCAAGATTACTCAAAATAGGACTTTGGATCAATTTCCTTTTGAGAAATTAAATCACAATTAGCTTACTGTTCTGTGGTTCTGATGGGAATGATATGAATTACTCCTGAGTCAAAATAGTGATTCTGATGAAGTTTTGGGAATATTCATCAATGGGATTTGAATTGCCCCTCTGATATCTGATACCACCATACTGTATTATCTTATGCTTGTTTCAATATTTCGTAGTTGTGATATATTTGCCATTATTGATCTTAAGATTATATTGAGCATTTTGTAAAGAGCTCTTGTAATAAACCTGTTAGCCATCAGCATTATATGAAGTTTAATTAGTACCTTTTGAGGTTATTATGTAGCAATATCGGTGATGGTGCAATCTAAATTTACTACCTCTTGTTATTTTGATCTTTCAGCATCAGCCATGTGATTATGTGTCTATATTGATTTTCCTTCTTTCAATTACTCAATGTACCTTGTTTATGGGTAGCTGTCTGTTCTAGGATTCTAACTGGGCAGGTCATAGACTACAAAACTTAAAAGAGCAGTAGGCATTAGGCAGGTTTTGGACAATGGAATCTAATTGGTAGTGTTCGGGTACCCAACCTGCATCCTTGCTGTTTTTTTATGTCTTGTGCAGTATTTGATCAAATTTCTGTTATTCAAATCAAAGATAAATTGGGTACTTGGTAAAGAGGACAGAGGATGGTTGTAAAACTTTAAACTTTCATATGTTACACTTTGTTTATCCCTTGACTTCTTTCAGCCACCTTGTCCTCTTGCAATCATATTCATGGTTGTATTTCTACTGTGGTTAGAAATTTTTTTACAGCATGGTGCGTACGTATGCTACTTCAATGAAAATGCTAAACATTCAATGTTGAAGCTGTTTTTGTATTGATAATTGCAGATAGAGTTGTACAACAGCATGGTGGATAAAGGGGGCCCTGAAGGTGAAGAAGAAGCCCGAAAGGCATATAAAGCAGCAAGGGAGGAGGACACTGACCACACTAAAGAAAGGACGGTGGATGATAAAGTTTCTGCAGCACTTATTAATAGGGTAAAGCTGATTATCCTAAGAATATTTAGTTACGGGCTTTAAAATTCACACAAATTCTTGATTTCCCTTTTGCATTATAGTTGCAAGATTATATGCATGAACACTCATATTACCTCCTGGCGTTACCACTCAACAGGTTGATGCAATGCTCCAAAAACTTGAAAAGGAAATTGATGATGTGGATGCCAAGATTGGTGATCGTTGGCGGTTACTGGATAGGTATGTATAGAGAAACTAGTAATATGGACTACAAATTGCGCTCAAGGTACAATCCAAAAATCTACAAAGAGGCAGTTCTAAGCAATCTGATCACAATCCCTATATTTCACCCGAGTTTAATGACTACTACTGCCACTGCTCAACATAAAAGGGATAATAACAAGTTTGCAAGTCAACATTGAGGTTTTATATCCCAATATATACATGTTCTGCTCAGCTTGTTCATTTGAAGTAATTTCAGCATTATCACCTGTATCAATTTATATCTGTTCTCATCTACATGTCCTAAATCATGAGGAAAATTTGGGGTTGGATGAGTTCTGGCCATTAGCCACTGATGGTTGTTCTGGGACACAAGCCTGTTGCTATTTATTCTCTCGTAGATAATGTACTATATAGATTATCTTTTGTTTTCAGAAAATCGTGGGGAATGGGGTGCAGATCTGAGATGAGTAAATCCAGTGGATGTCAATGCATCTGTGCATCCTGTATCTTTGGTTAATGCAAATATTAAAATCCTTCTTTTTCGTGGATCGGGGAAAAACTAACATCTTTTTATTTCATAAAGGTATTACTTGTTTTATCTTGCTGAACTATCAACCATACCTAAAGGAAAAAATCGTACATAGAGAAATCTTATCTATTTTCATTTATTTTTTTTATAACCGTGGTGTCGTGCCAACTTGTGTGCTTTGGAGAAATCTTGTTTATTGTTTCTTCTATATTACTTTCTGCTGCTTTTAGTTTCCTCTGGAAGTAATATTGGAGAATGAACTGTTTTGCGTCCTGGGGCAGGGATTATGATGGAAAAGTCACTCCAGAGGAGGTGGCATCTGCTGCTTCATACCTCAAGGATACATTGGCTAAGGAGGGTATTCAGGAGCTCATAACCAACCTTTCCAAGGACCGAGGTTAGACATGAATAGTTGTTAGATAATTCTTGGTTTTTATCTGTTGTAATGGATTTATGGTTATGATTATACCTCCCAATATCTGCTGTATTTTTAGGACCTATGGGAATAAAGAGATAACCTAGAGTAAGAAAGTAAGCTTTATATTGACATTTTGAAGTTGGTAATTGCTTGATGAAGCATAAGAGATATCTTGTTGCAGTACTTATCAAAGCAACAAATAGTAATAATAATACGTACCGCTTTTAATTCCACTTAGTTTCCCAGTAAACACCAAACGGTCCAATCTTTCAGCTTTTCTCTTTATCCCATGCATATACGTTTTGAAATGGAAGGAGTCTGATGGTAGAATCTTTTTTTATGAAAAATCAAATTATAGTAGAATTTTTATTACAAAAAGATTGATGTGTAATGTAGTAGTAATTTGTAGTCTTTTTTTTTTTTAATGATTCGATTTGTTGTATGTACATGTTTCTATCATACTTTTAACTACTCATACAAGAAATATACGTTTAGAAAAAACTAAACTGAGGAATGTACATTTGAAATTTTATTTTCTACAAGATAACATTATCGTAATACAGATCAAAAGCAAAATGTGCACATCAATTAATTAACTATATACATGCACGAAATCAGTGCTAGCTTTCACATTTTCTTTTCAAAAAAAAAAAAAAGGAGGTAAAGTTGGGTCATATTGGGTTTTGACCCAATATATAACCCTTATAAAACCAAAATTGTTGGAGGAGAGTTCAAATACCAGCTCAATTGAAGGAAGGATATTCTCCTGTTAGTTTCAGACTTTAAGTTTAGTTTCTTGGCTTTGACGGAGTAGAGATTATTTTGTGTTCTATGAATTCCAATTATACATGACAAGCTTCACTGTATCTGTAGATTAAAAGGTTAATTCGACTTGCCAATTATAGTGGTCGTATAATGAGATATTAATCTTGTTGATTAGATCTGGAAAGCATGACAACTATGTTGGTTTGAATCTTACAGTGAAATGTGTGAAAACATTGCTGTGTTGTTTTAGAAATGTCAAATGTCTCAAAATAGAAGATGTTGCACATAAATTGGGACAGAGGACCTTATTGTATTTGTTTTTCTATTTATGATTTATCATTTATATATTAACTTTCCGCAGTGGGTGTATGTGTTCCTTACTAGTATCTTTTTTATGTTTTTATTGGTATATTTAACAGAAGGAAAGATTCTCGTCCAAGATCTGGTGAGGTTAGCCAGTGAAATAGAAGATGCTGAAGAGGAAACTACAGAAGAGGAAAAAGCTCAAAAGTAAAACCGATACAGCAATAATTTTGATCCATTTACAGCTAGTCATTTTAGTCTCCAACCTTTTCACTTTATACTAAACACGATATGCTTGGTATCTCATCCAGCCAGGTATCAACTCAGGTCCTTATGTCGACGTGATTGTAGTTGAATATTTGTGCAATTGATGATATGCGTTCAGATTCAATTTCGCAATAGCTAAAATGTGCACGTAATATCAACGCTTTGAATATCTATCTCTACTCTGCCCCGCTCTTAGTTTTATATTGTATCTCTATGGTTGTAAACATGGCGGTATGGTTTATTACCGGAGGAATTTGAAAATCCCCTGCTTTGAGTTTTAACTTTTAACTCTTAAGATGGCAATCATAGGATTTGAGAAGAGTTTGGTTATGGTTTTATTTATCTTTTAGAAGGAAAACTGTATGTTTTGATTTTAGTTTTGGGAGAATTGTTCGTTTGTTGGAAGAATTGTTATCCGAAAATAGCTTTTTGACTGTTTTCAACTACTTGTTTTTATCCGAAGCTAGTCTTGAATGGTATTTGATTCATAAAGAACGATTCTTTTGAAGTTCTACGGAATCTCTAAAATGAAAGTGCATTCGGATAGGTAGCAAAACTTTCACCCCTACCTTCTTAACGTTTCTTATATTTATTACTACCACTGTTCCCTTAATATATCTCCATACCATTCAGCTCAAGAAATTAAATTTGAAAAAGAATATTTGATGCTTCAAACTGTATTTAGTGATTCCTTTGAATGATAAATCCCTTAAGTAATAATTAAAGGAATACCTTGGAACTCATAAGGAATTTATTAGTCTATATATTATTTCTGTCAATCTTTTAGGTCACGATTTCACCTCGATAGTTAGGCCATGCGCCCTTAAAGTCTATACACAATAGATAGGCTTCTGGAATCATGACATATTTGCTTAGTTGAACATAATTTCTTTTCACGAAAAGAGAGGAAACGTAACTTTGGGTAAAAATTTACCCACGCCGGATGTATACACCAATAAAGTTAAGTTAATCATAAAAATAAATTAGTATTTATTATGAATCGTATTTTAAATATATAGTAGTTAACTATAATTAAATATGTAATTGTAGTTAAAGAAAATTAACATATATTATTTTTTTATTGATTAAATGTATATATTCGGAGTGGATAAATTTTTTTTTTGATATCGTATGGGTTTCCACTTTGACCCATTACTTAGAGGGATATTAATCTATGTCCATTAATTAGATATATTATGAAAAAGTCAAGCCGTGCCCAAAATAATAGAACATAATTCAACTACCAAAACATAACTTAGCCTCTCTCCTTTCAAGGGTGTGTTTGGTTCGAAGGAAAATATTTCTTATATATAAGTAACAGAAAATATTATTCAAAATGTGTGTGTGTCTATATAAAATTTAGGTAAATATTTTTTTCATCTATTTTTATTTATTTAATTTGAAAAATTAAGATATAATTTATCATTTTATACATATTCTATTTTTATTTATTTAATTTGAAAAATTAAGAGATAATTTATCATTTTATACCTATTTTATCTTTTTTATTAAGTATTATAATTATTTTCAATTTATTTTTCAACATATAATAATTAAGGGTATATAAAAGAATT
>JACEIK010000494.1:51287-85243 GCA_018107945.1 Datura stramonium | reverse complement strand
ACTTGGTCTCTAATTTACTTTTATTATTAACTATGGTCATTTCCAATGCATTTTTCAAAATGTTGAATTTATTATATTCTAAGGATAATATAGTAAAATTATCATTCTACTTGTTTCTCCTTAAGGAATGTGTCAAGTCAATACTGGATATATTATATTACTTCCTCTGTTTTATTTTACTTGGCATATATACTAAAAAAATGGACTTTTTTTTTTTACTTGTCGAATTTAGCAAATCAAGTTAAACTTATCATTTTCTTTCAATATTACCCTTATCATTAAATAACTACATAGAATACTATTAGTCAAATTTAAATTTTCAATACATAATTAATAAGGTTAATTAGTAAAATAAATTTCTAATAAATATTTTTTAAAGAGAAGTGGTCAATATAGGTCAAGTTTAAGTTCAATTACCTAGTTTAAGTTCAAAATTAAAATTTGATGTTAAAGGCACTAATATATTGTAAATTTTAAAATAAGTTGTTTTTTGTTTGCGGTTTAGTTATATAAAAATTACAATATATTAATGATTTATGTAGAAAATAAAAATTCATAAAATGTTAAATAAATGAATAAAATTATATGCACCGTTATCTAAAACTTATCTAATTTACAAGTATCTTTTGCCTTATAAATAAATTACTACATTAGTATTTTAGATTTCATATAAAATTATCAAAACTAGTAGTATAATAATTGCTGTTAGATATTAAATTCTACATAAATTAAATTCGAAACTCAAAATTTATTTTGATGACATGAGACAAACAATAACAAAAGAAGAAATTTCTATAGTTCAAAGCAAATGACCCTTAGAGATTATAGTGTTACACAATTTCCACACAATACATTATCAAATTGAAAAAAGAAAAGGAAAATAATAAAAGATTATGTATTTAAATGACGTTTGGACATAAAAAATGTGAAATTTTAAAAAGATAAAAATAAAATTTAAAAATTTAAGTGGTGTTTGAATATAAATAAAAATAACTTTTTGAATTTTTTTGAATTCATAAATTCCAAAATTCAATTTTATCAATTCTATATCCAAATAATTTTCTAAAATAATATTTGAAAATAAGTGAAAAATATCTATAGTCAAACGGACTCTAAAGTTAAGAAAAAGAAGAAAAGTAACTGAACTAAACAGAAAACAGGAGGCATAGCAGCAGAAAATGAAAGATGCCCATCCTATTGTATTTGGATCTGGAAAGGTCGCACATCCGATTCATAAACAGAGAATCCGTAAGCAGACAGTCTTGACATTCCTTAGAAAATGAAAAATAGAAGATTTGCAAGATCAAGAAAAGTCGAATAGCGAATAGAATGATCTAAGAGCAAAAGTCTTGGAAGAATGACGTCCGATCGCCCCCTCCAACAGAAAAAGGTATAAATATGAAAACTTCTTTGCCATTTGAATCGGAGAATTTATGAAGGAAATCGGATTTTAAATTCTCAAAAATCACACGATTATATTGCCAAAGAACATTAAAACCTTAACTTAAATCACACAAAAGTTCAATACAGATATCGAACAGATAATTTTTTTTTTTTTTGAGAAAAGAGAGAAAACCTCAAAATCGGAATTCCCTTGCAAAGTCCAAACACGACGCTCCACAGACCAAACCACGAAAAAGGCGTACGTGGTACACTTCTTATTGACGGTAACGCTGACTTTCAGCTGAAATCCAACCGTCCATTTTCTGATCCTGCGGTCAATTCAAACCGTCAGATCTACACATGAATAACACGACAGCAATTCTCAGTTCGAAAGGGGCGCTTTGGTCCTAAAACTATACAACAAAGTTAATAGTAGTTCAAAAAATTTGATGAAATTTTCAGCTTTTCCCACTTCAGTTCAAATCATCCTCCCGAATTATTATTATTATACGTTTTAATTACGGCAATTATGTTGCTAATTTTTCTCTAATTATGCTTGGAGTTCGTGCAATATTAGTCTGATTTGGTGTTGGATCTAATCTTTGGTAGTTGCAATATCCTTGTTGGTTGAGCTAAATTCTTGATTTTTTCCAAGTTAGGAGAAAAAAGGGAAGTAAGGGTTTACGGTGTAGTTTGAATTTGGTGAATTTTGTTGGGGAAGTTGTAGCGTTTTAGTTGTTGCTACTAATTTTGAGTTGTGGGTTTGGGGAATTTTAAGGATTCTTGAAGATTGAAGTTGATTGCTGTGTGTTATTGAAGTTTTCTTATGTTGTTTGTGGTAAAGATGGGGTTTTTGGTTTCTTTGGTTGTAGGTTCTGGTCCTGATTGAAATTGGGGGAAAAGTTAGGGTTTTGGATTTGGAGTTAGGGTTTTGTAATTGGGTGTTTGTAGATTGTATTTGTGTTTGCGGAGAAGGAGAATTTGAAGTTTTTTCTGCTGAAGAAGAGAAGATAGAGAAATGTTTTACTCACAGTTCATTTTGGCCAAAAAGGGGCCTTTGGGAACCATATGGATTGCAGCACATCTGGAGAGGAAACTTCGGAAGAATCAAGTCGCTGATACTGATATTGGCGTCTCTGTAGGTCAGTTGTGGCTGTGATTAGTCAAGTTTCTCGTTCTTTTCATTGTCATGTTCTTTTTTTATTTTTTATTTATTTTTATTACATAGGGGTAGGGAAATGGGAATTTGGGGAGGATTACAAGATGAGTAATCGAACACAAACCGACAAGTTGAAAGTTGATGTAGCCAACCCAGCCGAGCTTCTTTTCATTGTCCTGTTCAATTGTTTACTGCGACCAGCTGCCTAATAATTTACTGTATTTTGGCATACTTGCTTTCTGGATGATTTTTATGGTTAAAATGTACATGTAAGTTGCAACAGTAATAAGAAATTATGCAATTGGCAAAAATGAAGAATTTGACTAATTTACAGCGTCAGCCCATCCATGAAATACGCTACGGAAGAAAAAGCGTTGTCTGGTTTCCACATGAGGTTTTCATATTTAGTCTCCAGAACTGTATTTAATTCTAGACACTGCAATAGATCTCCATAGTAAGCAGGTAAAAGTTTCTTTGTCTGTGATCAACTATACCAGAAGTATGAGATACATTTAACAAACTGAAACAAGGTCCATTTGAATTAAGGAAGAAAACAAAGGGGAAAGATGATATCTGGTACATATTATCAGGGATTTGTTGGCTGAAAACAACTAGGAGATAAGAAAACCCCACAATTTGAAAACTAGCAATACCCATAATTTGATATGGTGACCTGCTGTCATCAGAGCGATCTGCATCATTTGGCACGTATATCCCAAATTTTGTAATATGCATTCCTTATATGTGTATACTGATTGGATTGCCAAGTATTTTTCCCAAGTCTATTGATTTTACCAAAATATAAGTCTAATCCACTTTCATACTGATAAAATAATGCAGAATTGACCAATGATTTATGTTTTATATTCCAAAATTTCCCAACTAGGTGATGTGTCTGTCCAACTCCCCGTACCTTCTTTCATAACAGAAGATGGAACCTTAATGAAAGTAATATTTTGAGGGCGTGGTTGTGCTTGCGGGTTGAGCATTCAAGTAGGAGTGGGCATAAAAACCTATGTTGCTCGGACTCTTTAAAAATATCGACGGGTGCGTGTCGGATTCTCCAAAAGTAGTGTATTTTTGGGGAGTCCGACACGGGTGCGGCATCGAAAGTGAAGAGTCCGGGCAACTTAGATAAAAACCAGACTGAACTCGACCGAGTTAATTCTTAAAAGCTGAATTGGAGTACCCCATGCCCACCCCATGAATGGGTTAAATTGGAGACCAGATCATAGTTCTCATATGCTTGTTGGATTATAGTTGTCTACAAAAGAATTGGCACTAAGAGGCAGCAAAAATATGCGTAGGTTGACAAGCTGTAGCAGGTGGGGGTGGGGTGAGGGGAGTAGGATGTGTAAGCAGTGTCATCTTCTATCTACTCCCTTTGCATAGATAGCTGTAATTATCATAGATGGAAAGTAATGATACCTTTCTCAAAAAAGAAAGAAACGTAGATGACTAGGTATCCTACGTACTGATTAGGGAACCTTCTCAGCACTACAATGATGGTTATTCTATTACGGTCTATTTAGGCTTATAGATTTCAGCAGATTGCCAAAGGGAGACAAATATTGCTTGGTTGTAGATGACACTACCAGTGTTTTTTTGGTAAAGGTTACGGCTTTTATAAACAAAGCACAAAGATTGTGCCAAAAATTACACTCAAACTCAATCCTTTATGTTACTGTAGGAATCGGGGAAAATCTGACGTTCTTTCCACTGTATTGACATTTTCTAATCTACACCAAAAAGCCAAAGAAGAAATGCGTCTATATTTCAAAGTATATTTCATATTTTCTCTCGAAATATCTTGGTTTCTTTCCTCCTGTATCCCCCACCAAACGCACTCAGGAACCGATTACCTAGTGAATTTGTTAGAGAGTGGTTAAGGCATGCCCATGTAGTTGTAGTTGTGGAATATTTTGAGGTAGGAAATAAGAGAGCTTGCTACGAGAGAAGATCATCTTTTGATTGACTTGATGATAGACCTAATTCTCTTCATGTTGAGTCTTAGTGGGTTAAAATCAGGTCAGGCTTGTTTTTTTTTTTTTTTTTGGGTTGAAAATATTAAGATATTATAAATAGAAGAACAAAGTTTGTGCCAAGTTACATGCAAATTAGTCCCTTTACATCACTGTAGGAAGCTGAGAAATAATCCAACATATATATGCTGTATTAACATCTCCTAGTCTACGACAAAAGGGCTGAGAAGAGAAATGCAAAAATGAAGAGATTTGGTGCTTCTTTTAATAGTAAGTAATGGAGAGGGATAGTTAGCATCAGAAATGGGTCTATTAGTGGTTTCCATTTTCTGAAGGTGCAACCTACATATCAACCTATCACGGGAACAAAATTTAGCTACATATAACCTTTAACGACTTCTGTATTTATCTGGTTATAAAAAAGACTTCAATATTTGTCCATATCTGAGAAATATGAGTATCTTAACTTTTCAAATGTGTGAAGTTCTAAATTGTTTCGGTTGTAATTAAGAGGAAAACTTGAATTAAACTCTTTCTGTTCCAGAAATACATGACCCAACTTGAGTTTATATTGTTTCTGTTCCTGAGATGCACGGCTCACATTGACTTATTGGAGACTATGTGTAAACTGTTTAGACAGTTAGAGAGCTATTTCAAGTAATGATTAGAAATGAAAAAAATGGGAAAAGTTACCTAATTATATGTTGCATAGAGTTTGGAATAATATGAATTAGTACTGGTTTATATTTTTCTGAATGCTTGGAGAGAGGAAAATGTGTCATCTAAGAAAATCAGTCATGCTTTGTACCGAGGAGTAACTTGGGTTTGAGTAACAATGCAATATGAGGAGTGAAAACAAGATCTTTAATCTTTCTGGGTCTTTGTTTTTGGCTCGCATTCCCCCTGGATTTTCTTTTTAATAAAGTTAATTACCTTTAAGACGTGATAAGGTTCACGTAAAAAAAGATAAAAGCTCTACTGGATACTTTAGTTGGTAGAATTCTGTTATGATGGGGTTATTTGCTAAATTATGTTTTAAACTCAAAATTGTGGTAGCAGAGGCTCTTTGGTTTAGATTATTGAACCTATGCTGTCTTTTAATTAAAATTTTATAGTTGTCTGCTTGTGCATTGGATACTTTTGGCTCTTCCTGGGTGTCTTTGCAGATCATCTTATGTGTCTGCCTTATTCATTTATATACAAATTTTCTTTTTGTTGGTCAATCTAGAAAGCATGTTTTCTTCCTTTTGTTTTTTGTAACTTGTCTTGTTCTTCGTCAACAGACTCGATCCTTTTTCCTGATGTGCCAATTGCATTGCGGTTATCTAGCCATCTTCTACTTGGAGTTGTGAGGATATATTCTCGAAAGGTGGGTTACCTATTCGATGATTGCAGCGAGGCTTTGCTAAAAGTCAAGCAAGCTTTTCGCTCCACTGCTGTGGATTTACCACCTGAAGAATCTAAGGCTCCATATCACTCAATCACCTTGCCAGAGACTTTTGAACTTGATGATTTTGAATTGCCAGACAATGACATTTTTCAGGGGTCGGTTGCAATCTCTCTTTTCTTCTCTTTACTATATTGTTAACTTGCGTCATATCATTGCTTTTATGAGAATACAACGTAGTGTGGTTGTTGGCTGAGGGAGTTGCTCAAATCTTTACTAAATGAGATATAGGGGTGGAATAATTCCTTGTGTAGTAAATAGCAGGGATGCTTGAAGTACTCCCTCTGTTACAATTTGTTTGCCTTGATTCGTAGTATGAGGGTCAAATTAAATAATGTTTGGTGTGAATTCGGACATAGAATCTTCAATTTTTTGAAATAAAATTTACATGTCTAGAAACTACATAGAAAGTGCTCGAAGTCACAATTGTTAACAATTCAGAATACAATATTATCAGGTTTTTTTCAAAAACAATTCAAAATATAGAAATTATAGTATAAGAAAATATCCTTGGACTGTCCAAATAATAACAACATTATACCTTGTGTAATCCCACAAGTGGGGTCTGGGGAGGGTGGTGTGTATGCAGCTTTATCCCCTATCTTCTGAAGGTAAAGAGGCTGTTTCCGATAGACCCTGGACTCAAGTAAAGCATATCAAAATCAGTAAGAAGCGGAGGGAGTACTTATCTTTTTTTCTTCTCGTCCTGTAACATCAATTAATCTTATTTTCTGGTGAAAGATTGTTGTTATAGTCCAGTTAGGGCCCACTATTCCTCTATTTTTCTGCTAAAGTCAATGTCACTTCTGCAGTAACTATGTGGACCATCATATTAGTTCAAGGGAGCAGATCACACTACAAGATAACATGGAGGGCGTGGTTTACTCAACTTCGAAGTTTGGATTGGATGGTAATTATTACTTTGGGTATCTAATTGCTAGATTTGTTTTATCTCTGCTACTCATACTTTGCATGGTGATTTTTGCTCAGAGAGATTTGGGGATGGTGACACTTCTGGTTTAGACCTTGATGAGGTAAGATCATATTAACATTTCCCCCCTTAGCTTCGTGTTTGTTTCATTTACCCTTAATTCTAATGCCTTCCCTTTCCTTGTTATTCTTTCCTCCTTGATGGGAAACATTCTGTAGCTCTATCTTTTTTTTCTTTTTTGTGTGTTGGNGCAATATTATCATCGAAGCTGCTTATATTTTGAGTGATCTCCAAAAGAAGGATTGTCTTTGACCGAATTCTGTAGTCGTAGATACGACTGGGAAGTAGGAAGGTAATTGATTTAGGTACACTAGGACAAGACTTCATACAGTTTTACAATCTACACTTGGTCAATTGGAAGTGCCTCTTTACTGAACAATGGTATACAGTGTTTTTTCCCTGTACTGTCTTTTGGAAATGGACTGCTTCCAAGTGTTGCTGCTTCTTTATCTTTACCTGCGTGTTTGTCCGAGCTGAAACTACTTATGCTCTGCAGCAACCTCTCTTTCTTATTTTGTTGAGCTCCTTGAATTTCTTTTTTGGATTCCTGTGCTAGATTTAACAGAGTATTATAACCAAACAAGATTTAGGGATTGTAGAAGGTGAATTCTAGGAAATGGAGGACCGACAAGCTCCAAGCCCCACAGAAATAAGGAGCAGAGCAATCAAATGTGTGGAAAATGATTTTAAAAGAGCACAAATTGTCAGCCTCTTTTTTTTTTTTTTTTCTTTTGAAAAGGTAACAGATTTAATATATCTGAACTATACCTCAGCTCAAAGGCTTACTGAGGAAAACAGGAACATAGTTGCAAGACACACAAAAATTGACTGTAATCACAAAGACTGCATGGAATGTTACCCCTTTGGCTAACTTGTGGTTGTGGGTACCATTGGGGGAAATGAACGTGGTTGCTTCTTTGGGGAAATGATTTTTGTAAAAATAAAAACCGGTCTTTCATTTCTAGTTAATGTCTGCTACACCCATGAGGTTTCTGTTAGTATAGATGTTTGGGAGTTGTTTGCTTTACAAGTCTTAAACGGTTGAAGTCCCCCTAAGTTTTGTCAAGTGTTTATCACTTGTAAAAGAAAGTTCTTCAGGTGTTTATTTATTTTCTATGGTGCTTGAACATTTGAGTTTTGCGGAATATCGGCTATATTAACTTCAGCTTCTCCAATTTAGTTTTTTCTCTATGTATGTGCATGTGTCTCAATGTTTTTTCTTTTCCTTTTTTTAGTTTTTTCCCCTACCTTTTCTTTTTATTGATTCAACCTTTTATATTAATTTTCTCGTGTGAAGTATTTCTTTTGGCCTTGAGCACTTCGCCTTACAGGACAGAAATAGACACCTAAAAGGAAGTATTTCTTTATGAGGATATACAGAATTCTTTCTAGGATTTCAAGAGAAGAATAATCTGTCGTGGTCTACATAGTTTTATCTATCCTGTTATGGGAAACTTCCTAACTAAAATAATCATGTTCATGGTTGCTAATGGCATGTTTTCAACATGAATTATATCCTGTTGCTGTTAATCTATAGTCCTCCATTAATGCAGAAAACATATTTCATATGGCTAGATATTGCTGGTTATATAGGTGTCTGCATGAATGTGTATTATAGTGTACCCTCCTTTGATAAAGAATTGTGTATTATAGCGTTATGTCGTTTATCTATATTCTATTCTGATTTTTGGACTTCTAATTGCATACAGGAACTATTTTTGGACAAGGTTGCTGCTGCTGGAGATGCTAGTGGGAGGTTGACCTCAAATTACACACTGCCTCTTACAATATTCCCCTATCCCCATGTCAAAGAAAATTTCTGTATACCGCCAGATATGTAGTTGCAGAATGTTGCCAGTCATAAGTTCTTATGAGCTTCGTCTAATTTAATATGATGATGTAGTCTTCTTCTTTTCCTGTTTTGGGGTAAAAGCTGCTTTTTTTTTTGGCTTTTTTTTTCGGGGGTGGGGTGGGGTTCCAGATTTCATACCTGATTATAACTGCATTCTGCTTATCTAGTTAAGTTTCGAAACTCCCCTTCAATTTACCAGAAAGTGGGGAGAAGAAATGTGATTTTGTAGATATTAATGCAGGTGGAACTTGTCCAAACCAGTCTACACCACTCCGTAATCTTATCTGCTAGATGCTCACTGTAGCTAAAATTTAGTACTGCATATTCTTCTCTGCAGTTAAGATTCTTTCAAATGTATGAGTACCGTACTGCTTAGATGAATTTTGCCAAAAACTTATATACACATGTTCATTTAAGTGATGGTTTTTTTAATTTGTGATTTTTCTGTTTGTATCACGCTTTATGTTTTGTATGCGTGGTTTACTGAGTTATGTTGGAGAATCCATCTAGTGCTAAATAGGCTAGTGAATGCCAGGACTAATAGGTCAGGTTGGATTCATGGTGTGAAATGAGTCAAACAATTGCAGCTTCATGTTCTTTTTCTCTGAGTCTCTTGATCTTGGGGTTGTGTTGGGGCACAGATCAAACATCTATAAGAGGTGTTTAGATTGTCAATCCATCAGACTGCAATTCTATAATATTGCACAGTTTAATGATACGAATATCTGACACAAAACTTTGCTGATTCTAGCGCTGATCCTCAAGCATCTGTTGAGCCAATGACACCAATCAAACAAGAAGAACACCATGAAGAAATGGCTGCAAATTCCGAGAGCATGGTAACTGGCCGATCTGTCCTTTATTCCCTACAATAGTTGGTTATCAACTATTTATTGTTTTTTGTGCCAAACATCTCGTTTTATGTACCTTAACATACTTATGCTAGAATGATTCAAGGCCTTTTCTTTCATGCAGATTGATGGAGTTGATGGAGATGCTGATTTCATGGATCATGCTCCATGTACTCCTGGATTGGTGGAAGAACCAAACTTGTCTAACATTCAGGAAATATCAGCATGTGAAGACCATCTAGGACTGGAAGATCGTCATTTGACGGAATATGCTGTAAAAGAAAATTCAGCGAATCTGTCTTGTGAAAATAATGTGAATAACGGGAGTGAACTTCTAGAAAATCAGGCATTAACTGCTGGCTCGAATGCTGAACAGCCTGTAAAAGAATATTCAGAGAATCTCTCTGTTGAAAATAACATGAATAACGGGAGTGGACTTCTAGAAAATCAGGCATTAACTGATGGCTCGAATGCTGATACTGTCCACTCTGTGGCTGCTGAGGAGAATGGTTACCATTTAGGCGACATGTGTGACAAACAACTGGTGCCAGATGGTCAGCTGCCTCCAAGTGGAGTTGCAATCGATCCTGTGTCGTCAAGTGATCCCACTGTAGCATCTGGACCATCCTCTGCTGCTGTTCATCAGATTAATGCAAAATCATCTGTATTAGAATGTGCAGATGAGATTGTTGCTGCATCTGATGGTCAAACAAATGAGGGGAACTTGCATTGCATGCTTTCTGGCATGGACAAGGTTGAATATACCTCTGGTGTCTTCTCCGATGAGCCTCCACTTCCGAATGGAATTAGTTCCACAAAAGTTGACGATGATGTTTCTGCTTTAATTAGCATCTGCCAGCCAGTTCCTGAAGATATTTCACCGAGTAATCAGAGATCACCTGGGGCAGTCTCAAATAACGTTGCAATTCCAGTAAACTTGGAAGCTGGTGAATCCCAAGATATAACTTGCTTAGAAACACCGAAGACCATTGATTGTCTGGAACAAAGTGTTTGTGATGAAGACGTCACTGGTTCCCAGGTTCATGTTCTAAGTCGATGTAATGCTGCTCAACCTGATGCATCGAAGTCTAGTTGTGAGCATGTTGTTAATCACGAACCACCATCTAATTTTTCTGGTTTCCACCTGCCAGAAACTTCTAAGGAGGGGGAATTACACGCTTCAGGTATTTGTGCTAGAGTTTCAGGTTTGTTGGGGGATAAATCTGTGTGCTGTATTGTAATATTGTTTGTGACTCTACTCTCACACTTCCAGTTTAAACATGTCATGTAGCAGGTTATTCAGAACAAATCTCAAAAGAAAATCTTGTCAAAGAACCTGTTCCATGCGAAGACATTCGGAAAGATTCTGACAAATTAATTGATCAAGCAGATAATGTCATTCTAGAAGATCGTCACATGGAAATTATGAACAGTTCAGCTGCTTCTGCCTTGCCAGCTCCTGAAAAGATTCTATCAATGCCAGCAGGGCTTGTTGGTTTACCTCGGAGTATTTTTCCAGAGGCTACACCGGATTACTTGGTGGGATTCAATGAGCCTGATGCTGGTGGTAAATTCATTTCAGGAAAGAAGCGCAGTTACACTGAGAGCACACTAACAGAGCAGAGTCTCAACTCAGCTGAATCTTCAAGGATGGTCCGTTCCAAAAAGTCTGCAGGATTTATTCCTGATGATGATGATTTGCTTTCTTCTATACTAGGTACATTTGAATTCTCCTCTTGCACTTCATAGAAGGGAAGGACGACTGTTTTCACCTTAGTGAAAATTTCCTTCTTCTTTAGAATATGGCATATATATATCCTCTTTTCTGATTTATGTGGAGCATTCCCACTTCCCAAATTATTCGCCACAGTTCTGCAAAGGACAATGTTATAATATGCCTGTCAAAGTAACCTTGTAAGCTTCAAACTCAGATGAGTATTTCATAATAGGGGTGGGAGGAAACTAAAATTTTTCTTGAGTTTAGACCTTATTTGTTGTAACAATCTTCATTATTATTGCAGTTGGAAGAAGATCTTCAGCGCTGAAGCTCAAGGCTACTCCTCTACCTTCTGAGATTACATCAAGCAAGCGTGCCCGATCGGCTGCCCGGATGAGTGCCAGTAAAAGGAAGGTTCTTATGGATGATATCATGGTCTTGCACGGAGAGTATGTCCCGTCGTTTGTATATTTTTGATTCTGTTCATGCAAAAACATCTTGTGCTTTTACCAGTTGAGATCACTAAGCCGGATGATTTGAATTTCCTTTCCTGTTGTCAATATATAGCAGATTAAACCATATGAAAGGCATAAAAAATTGTATCTTGGACTTCTTGAATAAAAATAAATGTATCCTGGGCTTTAAACAATTTATTTGCAGAGTACAAAATTATAAATGCATCCATATCACAAGCAGACTGAGAATAGAAACTAGTATTTTCTTGGCGCTGCTTTTTCAGTCTATTATTAAATAAGATCTGCCACTATAGTCTTGGATTAGCTGCTCTTGCACTACTGAATTATTTATGGTGTGCCAGAGTTTAGGTGCTGGTCTTACTCTGATCCAATGGTCAAAGGACTGCCTCTTTATAGGCTTTGTTTTGATGTTGCAAATTTGTGTGTCTGCCTTGTCTTGTTGCTTAGTGTTTTTCCCAGTCAACTTTCAGTTCACAACCCTTGTTATTTGGGTAACTTTATTCCTTAATGCTTCAGCAATCTGGCACCTGTTGTCATGATTTCTAGTCTAGCCACTCTGGTTCTCTTGTTATACTTGATCAGAGGTGTTGGAAAATATGATATCGTTGACAGATAGAACAACCTAAGAATTCATAATGCTCCTGAACAGATCCTCTAAAAATAAGTTGGTTCTTGGTTGGACCGCAGATACCTCTTAACTCATTTTTCCACCATTTCCATTTGTGCAACCAAGGTTGCGACTTAGCGGTCAATGTAGCTGGAATAAAGACCATGAGAGACTAGGGTTCGAATCCCAGCAGAGGCAAAAAACTAAGTGATTTCTTCTCATCTATGCCTACGTATTGGTGGGTAGAGTTGTCCGGTGCCTGTAGTTGTGGGAGGATGTAGGGTCACTGTGGAATAGTCAGAGGCTCACAAGCTGGCTGGAATGCCACAGTTGTCTTTTAAAACCCTCATGGCATGGTATAATAGTAATCTAATCTGAAATGAAATATAACTGAGAGGAAGCTAACAGATTTGAATAAGAGAACTGCTCATCAATAATGAGATAATACACACACGCACACACCCAAAAAAAAGAAGTAAGAGAGAGAGACAGAGAATTGACAGTCTTTTGTTCGTTTCCGCTTCTTGTTGGCTTGCCAATAGCTGACCCTTCTAGTGGCTATTCCCTCTCAGTTGATGTCACCCCAAATAGTTAGTTTTGTCTTTTCGTTTCTGCCTTATTTCCCAGTGAAATGCTTTTTCCTGATAATCTGAAAAATCGGTTCTTGTGTTTAAATAGCTTCTCTCACTCACTCTTTAACTGACTGACAAAGCATATTTGCATTTCTGATAGTATGATAAGACAACAATTGATACATGTTGAGGACATACGTCGCATAAGGAAGAAAGCTCCTTGCACACATGCGGAAATCTCAGTGATCCAGAAACAGCTGTTGGAAGATGAAATATTCAGAGCAGCAATATTAACTGGTGGGTTCAACATGCAAGTCTACATTTTTTCTATTTGATTATCTTCTTCTTTGTTGAATCATGCGATTGTTTTTGTTGTGGACATTATAAAAGATGATATATTGTCCATTTTTAATCCCCCATAAGTGCTTATATGAGCTAGCTACACTCCAAGTTTCTTGGATATTTTTTTCATTGATTAGTTTAACATCTCTCTACCTGGATGCATGCTTTGGAACTGTTCAGCTGATGTGTTTGGGAAATATGTATAGTTAGATGCACAGCCAAGTGCTGTCATATAGTTTGTTGTAAAGACACCCCAAGTATACAAGCACATGTTTTTAAGTTCTTTTGCTAATTGTTTCATGTTAGGAGAAGACACATTTATTGCCTGCCTTTTAACTTTGTTCTCGGTGCTGCATAACACCACGGCCTTTGCTAGCTCATCATATTGACTAAATTATTCTGATTCAGGTATGTCAGAGGAATTGGCTTCTTTACATAAGCAAACATTTGACTTGAGTTCAGTCAAGGTTTCTTCTAGTGATGTTAGCTGTTCTCATGCTGAGATGGTGATCGACCCCCAGTTAACTGCTGGATATGCTGAAAATTCCATCTCAAATTTGGAGGAACAACGTCAACAGCTAACTGCTGAGTATGCTGAAAACCCCATCACAAATTTGGAGGAGCAACAGGCGACGGTGTTCAATGAGCCACATGTTGAAAGAGAAAGTGGAAAGGAAGGAAGCGATGAACGGTTTGTAGCTAGAGATGATAGCATATTAGGAGCTGTTGAGGCTACTGTTCCAACTGAGAACAGGGAAGTTGATGAGCATGATCAACGTTTAAATAGTGATGCCTCTCAATTGCGGCCAGACACTGTCACTGATGGAGCAGTGGCCAATGGCTTTCATCTTGAACCTTCAGATAATGCGGCAGAAATAGGACCTCAGGTAACTTGCCTCTCAGGTGCCGAGGCAGCTGAAGCATCAGATACTGCCTCTGCTGCCAAAGACTCATTGGCATGTCCTAAAAATGATGGATTAGGTGGCGATGGTGATATCATAGCAGGTCTACCTCCGACAGATCCATTTAATGAGTCTGGAAGGGAAGCTGCTTTTATTTTAGGGGAAGTATCTTATGGATCTCCTAATTGTGCACCGGCTGCTCAAGTCGATAAGGCTATGGAAAATTTGAACAATGAAAACCTTGTAGTTAATAGTGACTGGCCGGAAAGCAACTACTTTACTTCTGAAGCTGAAGCTGGAACTGAAAATATAGTAGAAGATGCAATTCTATTGGAGGCTGCCCAAGACAGTGCTACAGTTGAAATTGCAACTAATGTAGAAGATATAGTAGCAGAGAATGTCAACCAGAGCTTTGCTGATAAGGTTATAGGCACTGAACAACCTAACACAGATGCTTCATATGACGAAACAAATATGCATATACTGGATCATTCCATAGGAGCCGGAGACTATCCATGTAAACAAGAAGATTTCTCCTACAATATGATGGGTGCAGATCTCACTGATGCCAATCTGGGGGACCTTAATGTAAGTATGCTAGCTAAGTTTTGAGTGCTCTTGTCTTCTGGAGTTTCAGTACTCTCTCTCTCTCTCACTCATGTATGTACATGACAATGTTATTTTCCTGTTTTTGATGTGTTGGATAGAAATTTCAGACAATTGCTTCGTCAATAATTAAGTATACCTCTATTTTATCTAAGTTGAAGTACCTATATCTCTCCTGGTCTTGACAAAGGTTGCTGCCTTGTTGCTTCTTGACATATATGTTGCTCTTTGTTCATTATGGGTGGTTCTTTGAAACTCAGAAAGGGGAAGAAAGAAAAGAAACGATCACCTCTAGATCGTTCCAATAGTGTCAGGTCTCAACACAGTAAGACCTGATTGGATTAATTTTTATTTAAAAAATTCTAGCAAGTAGCAATATGTACGAGCGCAAATCTTGACTATGTAGATGAACATGTACGCTGAGGTTACCTTCTGCCTTGCTGTTTCGTTTTTCCTAACTACTAGATTCTTCGTCAGCTGGTTACTTTGTTAAAAATGGGTTGAAATGGTGATCCTTTTCTTTGCTTTGATGAGAGATTTACTTTGATATGTGCTCTGCTGATTTGTGCTTTCCTCATTTGTTGTATTTTCGGCAGGATCTAGATTATTCAGCTGCTGGAAATGATACAGGTTTGTTTTCCCTCATCTGCAACCTTTGTAAGACGAGAAAACTTCCAATTGCCTTAAAATAAAAAACAAATAATTTTAAAATGGAATAGGATGAGAATATTTTCGAATTTGCACTAACTGTAGGCATGTTCGATTAAGATGGATTTATCTGTCCTTGCTTGTTTCCGAACCTTGCATTTGAGTTTTCCGATGTTAATGTAAATTTGATAATGGCTTGCCAAAATCTGCATTCAATTTGATGTTATTTGTTGTAAAATGGTTTCACAAGGTCTCTCCTTAAAATAAACATGGACGAATGTTGTGACACTTCTCTTTGTCCCTGTCTGATGTGTCATGTGAAGAAATCAGAGACACAAGTAGAAGAGTTTGAGAAAATGCGTGAAGACTAGTGTCTTGGCCCGGAATCCTTTTATAAGAGCAATTTACAGTACATATTGTATTTTTGGGAGATGAGCGACTTAACACTATATTTCATCTAAGATTACTATTACCTGTCTTACAAAATGATCAAACCGTTTCAGCTACGTGCCAACATTGGTAATGTAGTCTCTTTGGAAGTTCTTCTAAGATTTCTCAAAGGTCTTGCGATTCCACGCATTTAGCTTTGGGGTAACATTGTTTGTTGGCATCTAGGGTTTCTGAACTCTGATGATGATGATGATGAAGAAGGTGAAGCAGCTGATGATTATGTACCTGATGCTGATGTCACCCGTATCACTGAGAACATTGGATGGTCTTCTCGTACGAGGTTTGCCACTTGTCCATTATTTCCTGTTATTCTACTTTTATTTCCAGGGCTGCGCAAGCTGAGTGACATTTTAGACACGTTTGCCCTCCCTACCTGTCTTCTTTTTCCCGTGGTTCAGTGTTTTTACATGGTGGTTCATACATTGGTTTCTCTCATTAATCTAATGAGGGTAAAGGTTCAAAATTGTCAAGAGTAACACACTAAGTCAAACTTTTCACAACAGAAATACGTTTTGGGGAGGACCTCTTTATATTCCTGCTTCTCGCTTGTTTTGCCACCTTCAATCTTCCTTGTGGGTCTCCCACTATTACTTTGACGAAATTTGTGATTGTGTTTAGATCGTGCATCCTGTCTTTTCTTTTTTCCTTTTTTCCTGACAAGTATAGACATTTAAGGTAGTAATTCACATCTGGAGTCCAGGATGAGCTACCTACCTTACTTCCTTGCTTTTCTTCTCTGATTCAGCTACCCCTCTTCTTTTAGTGCCTGCAGAGAGGTTCGGATAATCTTTTCTGCTGACCAACAGCTTTTGCATATTAAGATAGTCAATAGACAATGTCGTTTCACAAGAAGTGGTTGAAATTGAACCAGCATAATGGAAAAGCTCGCAAAAGGGCAGGCCCAGAGTCAGATTCAGCCAACTAAACATAATGCAAGCTTCATTACCATTTGAAGAATCCCATCAGTTCAACCAAGTCCTAGTCTTTAGGGTGACATGTAGCATAAAGAGAGAGTCCGGCTTAGGCTGAATATAGGACTGCAGCAGTAGTTTTCCATCCGGTTAACCATATGTTCTTTAACCCTTGAAAATGGTGCCTTTAAAATCAAATTAAGAGCGGGGAGACATCTCCTCTAGTTGAGCTAATTTTCTTTTCTTCCTCCCCAGGAACTTACCCCTTTACTCTCTTGGTGACTGAAACCCACAACCTCAAGGTTGGAGGTGGAGGGTACTCACCACTTGAGCAACCATCTCTTGTCTAGTCGAGCTAATTCATTTCTCCAGTTCTTTCTTTCGAGGTATAAAGTCCTTCAAATAGTCTAAAATGGCCTATCGGCTCTTTTTAGTTACACCAACCCTTTGTCTATACAACAAACATTGCTCTGTCATGTTGAAAAGGGACTTATAGTCAATTTTATCATAGAGCCAGAAGCATTGCTAGAACTCAATAGAGGCTCTCTATGATTAGAAGAGGGCCATACTTTTGGTGTTTTGCTCACTGTACCGTAAGTCCAGCACCAACTTTGTGCTGTTTATAAATACCAGTATTACATTTTAGAAAGTAGATTTTAGCATATTTGAACTGCTGAGTTCATTTTTATTAAAATAAATAAGTTGAAGAAGATGAAGACGGGATACAGGTTAACAAAAGCATAAAAGAAACATTACTGGTGTAAAATGCATCGTTTGATGCTTTAGACTGGAAGGAGGAGTTAACTGCAGGATAGAGAAGCGAAGAAAATCGTTCCATTTTGAAAGGATTATATCTACTGAATACTGCAACTTACCGCTGCACATTAACATAAATCCAAAGAACCTTCTCCAAGAAAGTAGTTTGTGGCTGGAAAAATGTAAGGCTTTCTAAAGAGATTTATCTCCCTCTACCTGGAAAAGCTCGGTGAATTTTTTTAAAACTTTACATTATAGAAATGGGATGCATGCTTGCTCGAAGTTGACAACAGGGATATTAGTCGAAAGTTGACATGTTTGAAGCTAGACGTTATTATTGTTTATGAACAAAAGTTTCAGCCAGAGTTTCACATTGATGTTTGTTTACGTAGGGCTGTTTCCAAGTACCTCCAAACGTTGTTTATTAAGGAATCTGAGCGTGGGAGAACGTCTCTCTCCATGGACAGTCTATTAGTTGGTAAAACACGAAAGGAGGCGTCAAGGATGTTTTTTGAAGCTTTGGTATGTAACGCCTGTTATCATTTTTCTACATTCTCCTTGCTACCCTTTTCCTTCCTTTCTGCAAACGGAATTTAAATCAGCTGCTGTGTCTGTGCGCATGTTTATTGCAGGTTCTTAAAACAAGAGATTACCTTCATGTAGAGCAAGTGATACCCTTTGACGATGTCACAATAAAGCCTCGAATGAAGCTTATGAAATCGGACTTTTGAATCTGATATGTTTGGGTAGGTATAACATGAAGAAGTTGGTAAACAGAAATATGTATTTCTAGTAGTTAGTTCATTGGGGCTGTTTGTGGTCTACTCTTTGCTATAGTTCATTCTTTACAGTCATGTTTTGATGGTCATGTAGTTAGTTTTTTACTTGGCTGAGCAGAGTAGATCATTTGACACAGGTGTGTGTTGCACTCTGTTGTACAATGTAGATTTTATTTATATGTAAATATCCTGTATAATATGTGGCCATGGTTCTGTTCTAATTCCCACTCCTTTATCGTCGTAATAAAGAAAAATATATACCTTTATATTTATTTAAGCTCGCGACACGGAGACTTTGATTATTTTGCAAGTTTGCATCAGGTTTGGTAAATCGTTTTCTTCAGATCCCTTGGGTCTGGGTACCATGACGATATTGCGAAACTTTTCTGTCTTGTGTAGCTATCAGTTTATACCGGACAACTGGCCCATTTTTTTTGCCCTGGCTAATTGAACTTATATCTAGCGGGACGTAAGTTCTGATATAAAAGTACAAATTTATGCCTCTGCGAAAAAGTTATAAGATCAAATCTAATGATTTGTACATACATACTGCTTACAATAGTTTAGGCTAGGTTTGCAAGGAAGTAACCTTTTGTTGTTACATCAAACTAGATACTAACTTTGTATGCACAATCTAACCCCTGATTCAATCCGTTGTTCGTCCCTTTTTGCTTAGGCCATGAAAGAATCTGTGTTTTCTCCTCTTTGAATGCCTCTTAAAGGCCCTCGAGATGACATAGGGAATGAATTGCACCTGCAAAACTTCTCAAAGTTAGACGAGAACAAATCAATAATCAAACGAGATCTTACAAGAGCCCAACATAAAACAGAGTTCGAACTTCCAACTAGTTAAGAGAGACGATATTCAGAGAGTTGAACTTAATGCTCTTTTGGAGGAAGATCCACATCTCCATTCCGACCATTTGATATGATCTCGTACTACTTTTGGACAGAAAAGGAAGACCCTTAAAGAATAGAATATATCAGGAATTACGAAGGTCAAATATAAAATCGGTACAATATAGAACAGAAGGCCAATTGCCACAATCAATCTACAGGGCAAGAAATCACAATGATCTGCACGACAAGCAATAGAACCCTTGAAATTCAAGATATCCCTAAGACTGAGTAATCTAGTTCCTCTGTTAGGTTTTATACTACACCGTAGGAGTGTAGTTTCAATAAAGAGAAGTTCTTTCTTCAACTTGATTATATAATATTAAGCTGGATGTTATGATCAGACTACTAAAATATGTATTCCTTTTGATCACTGAGAAATCCCCGAGGGTCGGTAGTGCATCATACAAAACCAGTAGATAATGGGCATGTCCCTCTATCCTTCTCCACTTAAATACTAGGCATTGATCTACGGCAGGGTTCAAACCTGTGAAGTGGCGCCTATCCCATACATTGCACGCAGCGCTCTTACCACTAGACCAAATCCCTGGGGGCAACAGACTACTAATATTTGGAAATCGCTAAAATGGATCTCCTGATGATTTGATTTACGCTGAGCTCCTAAGTATATTTTCCTAATCATGGAAGTGGTCACTTAGAGGGCTGCAGTCTAACACTCCAGTGCAGGTAATTTACTACATCTGGAGATCATTATTGGTACTTTTCTTCAATCTTCTCGAGAACAAAAACTGGCATTTGGTAATGCAATTGCGATTTGAATGTGAGCATCAGAGTAAAGTACCTGAGCATTGTTCCTAATGCCGTAGTCCTGAAGTTTAGCAGTATCATCTAGTAACTTCTCATTGTGGAATAAAAGGCAAAAATTTGACCAGACATGCCTCCTGCATATCAACAGAAATACACGTTCAGACTAAAAAAAGCAGGAAGAAAATAAATTATAACAGTTTTACAAGTAGCTCAATACGAGTATCATCAAGCTATAGTTCAAGTGATCCATGCTTGACCATTAAACTCAAGGTAATTAATGTTAGAACTATAGTAATCTATACAGACTAAAAGTTCAATCAAAGTTTTGGCTAGCATACACTTGAATGTCAAGTGAGCTAAAGAGATGCAATGACATTCGCATGCCAACAAATTCATTTTGAGCATGGAAATGAAAGTACTAGCACTTATACGAGCCAGGGTTTCTCAAAAGATTCTATGTCATCAAACATTCTCCAATAAAGCAGACAGCACCATCTGATCAATCAATCAATTGTAGTCTGTCCAAAGTGTTCTGACTTATGTACAGTGTCTTCAGATGCACACACATCGGCTGGGAGCCATTCAGCTTGGTGAAAATGCTGGTCACCTGCTTTTTCCAGGTTATCAATCCTCTATGAAAAGGTACCAGCAGGTCCCACACCATATCATCAATTTGAGGCTACCTTCAATTTAGTTCTTCCTGACAAATTGCTGATTTAGCAAACTTCAACCTCTCCCTTAATCTTTTGCTGTTTCAACTTTTACACTCTTCTGTTTGCTTCTGAGAACTGAACATATTTACCCACTTACAGTACGTGCCAACAATTATATTTTGGATTTGAGTTTCAACATTTCACTTTTCACGTATCCAAAAGAAGGCTAGGATGAAAGGAAAGCATGCGCCAACTCTAAGAGCACAAAGTCATTTAACATTTCAAGCAACATACCAAGAAATGTGCCGATGGCCCATCTTAGATTGCTCGGTGTCATCAATCCTTTTCCGAACAGCTTGTTTCAAGTCTTTAACTGTTGCGGAATTCATCACAGTCACATCTTCATCGCAAAGGAAGAAATTAATGCATGTAACTGTTTATTCTTGTCCAATACAACCAGGAAAAAAGTACGCAACTAAGAACACTGAGATGTAAGTACCAAAGGAGCTGCCATCCAATTTGAGGATAGAGATACGCATGGCACTCCCAAGTTCCAAGCTGATAAGGGTGTCCACATCCGTCAGAGTTGGTTTTCTCGGTATATCAGCAAGCACAGGATCATTGAGGAGAGCAACCAGTGTTGAATGGAGTCTTGCCTTCTTCATGTCGCTGCTATATTCCAGTGACATGTTGGTTTCCTCCTTTTTTCCCTCTGCTGGTAAAGATATCTTTAAATCAGCCAATACCTTATAAGAATCAATAGGCTTACACAAACATGCACAAAAACTAGAGAAAGCAAGTCCATCCAGGAACTTCTATAAGTTACTTTGGGAGCTAAGAGAAAGCAGAAATAGTCCATACACCTCTACTCTACCTAGTACCTCCCTTGTACTTCACACTCGTAATTGTCACCTAACATCTTTCAAGCATCATACAAAATATAACCCAGGTATCTTTGTTATATGGCTCGTATTATGCCAATGCCAAGTACAGAGAAACCATTTGGTTCTGTGCACGCACGCGTACATTTGTGGGGGAGAGACAGGAGTTACTTCATATTTATATATATTGAAGAGAGAAAAAGAGATTTCTCATGCGAATTCATTTCATGATGAAACAGGGAGCTGTACTAATCCATCTTGGACACCTCCAGATACAAATAAAATATAAAAATAGAAAGCAAAATTGACATTGGTTCAATCTTCGGTTAAGCAAGCTATTGGAGTAGCCGAATAGTATGTGCGGCCAAACATAGATTGCTCGCTATAACTGCATCTTGTAAACATCTTTTCTTCATCAAAATTAAGTTCCTTTCTTATAGTTGGAACTTGTTAAGAACATAAAAGAAAGTAAAATATGATGATCTAAAGAAGTGATGGGGCAAGGCCATAATGAAAGACCTTAGTCTCGTGATTTCATAGCAAAATCTGTCTGATCATTAGAACAAACATGAATCTATGGGGCAGTATCCAAAAAAAACTATTTTCAAAATGGATTTTAGGGCCAGTATTTGAGAAATTAAGCATTTCAGAAATTTTCTAACAAATGAGTAATAATTTCTAATTCTGTCAGTGACAGCTTCTTGGACTTTGCATGATTTTGCAACTCGGTTTCCTCTTCCCAGCCCTCCCAAAGGAAACAAATAATTAAATCTATATATATNAATATATATGATGAGTACATACACACAAAAAAATTATTTAAGAAAGACTACAGTACAAGAGGATAACAAAGAAGACCCTTATGAAAGCTAGATGTTTAACCTAAATGTTTAAGGAAAGTGTGTATCAGAATCTGGGAATAAAGGTCTCCTTGAGTACAAGAGAGAAGAATTCTTTGCAATATGAAGCTAAAAGGAAATGCAGCTACTACCTGTGAGTTGATTAGATTCTGTGGTAAGATCTCCGGACATCTCTAACATCATCATTTGCTACACATAACAGTGATTTAAGCAACTTAGTATATGAAGGCTAGGGACAATGTAGGGGCATATAATCCAATTTGCAAAAGCCAAATTTCAAATCTTAACAGCTGAAATGGCAAAAAGAAATCAAATTGTGCTGCAACTTTCTACGCCCAACAGAAGACTAATCGTTTATTAAAAATAGCATCATAACAATGGCAAAATCATTTCACCTCCTCTTTAGCTTCCAGGTCCTTTTCATCTGCCTTTGTTCTAGCCATGCTAACATCTCTGTTCTTCCTGCTCAAGCAAGTAATGAGTGACTCAATATATTGGTAAAAGTAGTCATATATGCTGATAAAAAAGGGATAGTGATTGTACATTCAAAGGCAGATGTAGCCATTCTAATGCACACTGAATAAGTTTGAACGCAATTGATGATGCCACTCAGGCATCCAGAAAACAGTAAGCAGTCTCCAAGAGATGCCATCACTTATGGTTATGGACATTGCAGAGAAAGAAAAAAACCCGACTATTTTGCATGACTACAGGTCTACGCAGTAGCACTTTCCTTTCTTTTCTTATTTGAAGGAAATGTACTCCTTTGTTCATCATAACGTTATGATACAGTAGATGATCAGCAAAAATGGAAGAATCTATGCATTAGAAATAGTCACAACAGATACTCGACAGATATGCTTGAGATAATAACTGCAATGGAGTTGTTACAAGTTTTATTCTTCTCCTCATGTTAAGAAGAATAGGTGGTTATTCAATGGAAGGAAAATATCTGAAAGAAGATGGAAAAGCAACCTAACATAAGATTCGGCAGTCAATGAAATTAAGTTCTTTTTTTAATCAGGTAAAGGTATTTCATTCACAAACAAGGTCAAACTATGACCATTTACAAGAATATCACCCAAAAATAGAGAATCTACACAAATACATGATTCTCTACAAAGTCAACCCATTCTTCTATACAACAAGGGACTTTGTGATTACACCAAAAAAAAGGGACCGAAGACTACTCTTGAGTTTGGTAAAACTCACTCTAGCCCCTCAAAAGCTCTCCTATTTCTCTTTCTCCAAACAACCCACATTAGCGCAAGAGGAATCAAGTTCCAGGCTCTACGTCTTCTTCTACCTCTTCCACTCCTCCAACAAAACATCAATTCTTTCACGGTTTTTGGCATTACCCAAATTCAACATATCCCACATAGTCTCATTGTAAAATTACGATTGTGGGAGGAGATGATTGACTTCCCTCGTTGCTTCCTTGGACATGACACCAACTGATGCATATAATCTTCCGCTTTCTCAAATTTTCCGCCCGTCAAAATGCGCCCCTCTAGCAGCCAGCCACAGAAAAACAAACCTTCCTCAGCACCTGTGGAACCCATACTGATTAAGTTCTTCTTTCAGCTAATTGGAGTTATCCATCTACTGAAGAGAGAAGCTATCCCTTCTTATTATTTTTGATTTGAAGATAAGCATTTTGGTCAAACAGTTTTGATTTCATTATTCAAGATGGTGAATAGTAAGAATTAGCAGAGAGGGCGAGAGCCTCATACCACGCTCACGCAAAACAGGGCTTAGCAAGAGTTGATTTAGTGATGCTAGGAACAATTGAGAGATGCTAGGGAGTTTAGAAGAGGCAGCGTAGGAAAGCATTGGAAATAACTCCTTTGATGCTCATGAGGACAATAGGTGAAATAGAGTAACTGTAAACCGTTCGAAGGAGTTGAGGTACTTTAAAGGATCCTTTTTTCATACAAGACCTTCTACTTCTGTATACACACCTTGTTTTGAAAGTTCATTGATTTTTGTATGCTCCTTGTACATGAAATTTTCATCAAATCAATAAGATATTGATTTCATTGCAAAAGATATTACTTTAAGCTCTTTATTGCTCTTTACCTCACACCTTATCACCGCAACCAACACCCCAAAAAAGTACCAAGGAAATTTAAGAAAAAAAACTTTGATAACCTCATGCCATATTCTAAGTATGGTTATGCTTCATTCATTCTTGACAACGAGATTTACTTATTCTCAGTCTGACTAGGTATGACAAAGAAAAGGAAGTTCATGGACAAGTACTGACAAGAAGAGTTAAAGAACCAAAAAGCTCCATCGAAGAGGCTTACGGTTTTGAACCAGTTGAGTCAAAGACCTGAGAAAAAAATGGAATAGTAATTAGATTATTTTGTCAGTGTAGAAGAGAAGGGACAAACATGCAAACGAAACTGCATTTGGAAGTACAAAATTTTCCAGCTAAAATTGAAAGAAGAGTATGCTATGGATTCTTACATCCGTTTCATTTTATGACCTTCAAGAACAAGTAAAGGGAAGCCGAACAGTGGCGTAGCCAGAAATCCGGCTAAGGGTGTTCAAATTTATAAAGTAAATAATCTTTTTAATAAGTGGATGCATAAAAAAGATTAAATCAAACTATGCACATATTATTTAGCTTTACCATTTCAATTTTTAACTTTTCTTCAAAGCATTATCCAAGCACTAAATTTTGAAATGTATTTTTGGATTTTGACTGAAAATTTTATTTGAACAGAGAAAATCATTCAAGGAATCCAATAAAAATAAATACCAAGCACCAATAACGGAAAAAATTTTAAAAATAACAAAAAAGAATAAAAGAAAATACAAAGAATGAACTACAAAATCAACTTGGCGTGTTATGTAAGAAGATTTTAAAATAAAATTTCTTATTTGCAACTACAAAAACAATTCAAACTCTACCAGAGGCATCCATCACCGCGGAGCCAAATCATTCAGTTGTTACAAGGGTGTTCAATTTAAAATATATACATATGAAATATCATATTTAATTCTATATACCCATTAGTGTTCGGACCCTTAGTAGTGTAGCTCCCGCCCCTAGGCGAACAGCTGGTAGTTACAAGGTTCAAGAAAGATGGGTATTCAATCACTAACTAAGGTAATCACGCTTTCTAGCTTCTTTTTCACCGTTGTAAATCGCTGCCTACTATTCCTTCCTCCATCGTTCTCATTTGTCCCTCTTTCCAGATTTTAGAGGTCTCAAGTCTTTACTTTCTTCTAGCACTCTCACCAAACATATTAGTCAAGTTTCTTATATTCTCTTGTTGCAAGGTACTTAATTACAAAGGCAACACAAGCTCCAACATCCGTAAATGCCCTCTTAATGCTTGTTATCTATTTGCAGATGTCATCCTCAAAGACCCTCTTCTTTTCGGGTGTCTGAGGCTAAGTTTAATTAGGTTGTCTCAAGTAATATAAAATGAGATTCACACTGTATTTCAATTCTCAAACTCCACTTGGCAGCCTACGCAAGAATATAGTTTAAGCAATCTTTTAAGAACTCTTCTAACCATGTCCATGAGCTTTATAGAAAACAGCAAGTATGAAATAAATAAATTTAAAACTTAAAAAAAAAAAAAAAGAAGAAGCAGAATACTCCAATGTAAAGGGTATTTGTAATAAAGCACCTCATTTTTTCTTTCTGTGTCAACATTAAAGTTTGAACTGGATCTGTGATGATCCATGCTTTGATGATCAGAAGCAGAGCAGATGTCGCGTCACAATTTCAAAGGAGACCTATCATTCAGTGTCTCTTTGCGACCCAGCTCTCTTTTGAAGGACAATCCTGTCAATTCTACTATCTTTAAGCTTGCTTTTTTCTTGCCTCTGTTTGTGAGAGCTTTTGCTAACCTACCACTACTGGAAGATTGTCTGTTTTGTCAAGATCACCTTTTTAACTTACAACCAATGTATTTATCTGCAGCGAATCAAATACATCAGAAAAGGAAAATTTTGCCAAATATTAAATAAGTAGACAAATTTATCAGAGTGCTGAAAGTTGAAACTTGCATATAAACAATCTGCTTAAAGATTTCATCCTGTGGGGATTTTAGTAATGCACAATATGGTAGGAATCATTACTAATCTCAATCACCTATTTCAGCAATCCACAAAAAGTGGGTTGCTTGAATGATAAACCCTCCACCTCCAACTTGAGGTTGTAGGTTCGAGTCACCAAGGGAGCAAAAGGGTGGGAGCTCCTAGAGAGAGGTAAAGGAATTCAGCAATCGGAGGAAGAGCTAGGTTAGCTTTGGTCCAAACTTTGTTTTTGTCTTAAAAATCTATTGAATATGTACAAATTATTACTCACTGTCCATGATCTCCATTTTATTCATATGCCCACTTTAAATAGTACTTCTTATATAGTTTCTAAATACCTAAATTGTATTTCAAAAAAACTTAAAGACTATATGTCCAAATTCACGATCAAAATAAAGAAGTTTGACTCTCGAAATTCAAATTGCGTCACACAAATTGGGATGGAGAGGGTAATTTAGAACCCAGTAACTTAAAGAAGTAGAATCCCCAACCCACTTCGACTTCAAATCGTGGCTCGCCTCCTTGGCAATTTGGTAATGAATAACATGCAGAATTATAATTATACTTACTGGAATGATGAAAAATATCTGCAGTGAAAATCATAGGCTTCTAGAAAATGGGAAAAGTGACAGCAGCAATAGCAACAGTTATAAATCAGCGATTGCGCACATCAAACACACCAGAAAGGGCACACACACACACACAAAAGGCAATCATTAAACAAGTAGACAACAAATTTATCGAACATCAAAAGTTGAAACTTGCATAGACACCATTTGCTTTATGATTTCATCTTGTTGGGGTTTCTATTAATGCCGCACAATATGGAAGAAAGTGACATTAATCTCACTTATTTCAGCAATTTGGTAATCAAATACATAGATTTATATATCAGAATTGTAATTATACTTACTGAATTGATGAAAATTTTCTCGATTTGAAAAATCATCGGCTTCGATAAACGGAGGAGAAGTGAAGAGCAGAAATTTCTTCCATATTGTGCTTTATAATATTTTTTCTTGAGCTCAAAAAAAAAGGAGGAGGGGGTGGGGGCAGTTTGGGAATTGAATTTTGACCATTTAGAAAAGAAAACAATAAAAAATAATTGATTACCTCCCATTTTAATTTGTTTTTGTTATTTTAACTCGGAGTATAAGAAATTATAGAAGACTTTTAAATGCTTGTAATTAGCGTAAATATGTCGCGTTGAAAGTTAGTTAATAAGTTTGAGATTTATAGGCGCCAATCATCAAAATAGGCATTAATTTAGTACCATTTAGATTAAGATGCTGGCTTTGATATTGCGCGTAGGCACAACAACTTGTATCAGCTATTACGCCAGTAGAAGCTGACTAGGTAGACTCTCGACTTTAAGAAATATACCCAACAATAAAATAACAACACGGGAGGCAATATAATACTCAGCCAACCAATGAGTGCTCGCACCAAAATACACAACAACAATACACTAAGCGATAAATAAGTAGCATCAAGTAGGAGCAGAGACAACGAAAATAGAAACTAAAGTTTTGCTAATTAAATAACTGCAATAAAATAAATTTTATAGTAATAATAAAAATAATATTCGAACCTAACCAAACAACAACGTCGATATTTAGATAATACAATATTAAAAAGTAATACTTTGACAAATTATATAACATATATTACATGTATCTTTTCTTACATAACATAAACGTATACAATAAGCTCATTAACGGAAATATTATATAGAAATTTTTAATTTCATCACCGGTTGAATATAGAAATATTTGGTATTATATATTTTACCAAAAACAAAGTAAGAGAAACATTTGAATAAGTATTTATAAAAGTTTCTAAGTAGTTTATATTATATTTCTAAGAAGTAATTAATTATATCTAGTATTTCTTCAAAGGTTTAGATTCCTATTTAAAACAATAATAGAAATTCGTAGCTAATTTAAGTTTTCTTTTTTTAAAAAAACCCAAATTTCAAATTCTTAAATATTTAATAATATTTATTATAATGGTTTGAGTTTTTTAAAATTAATTTTTATGTTATATTTTATTTTTATTCTGACGATGCACTTTATATTAAGTTAAAAGGCTCGTAAAACACTATTAAAAGAATGTGGTGCGAGATGGAGATATTTGTTTCTTAATTAGAAATTTTGATTTTGAGCTAGGGTACTTCTCCCAACGAGGCCTTACCGTTACGGGTGGGTGTCGGTTTCGGCACGGATGAAAAAAAAAATGAAAAAAAAAAAAAAAAAGCTCATAAAACAGCTTCCTTGGACTATAGAAGAAAGATTACTTCTCTTTGTCCCAATTTATACGACACATTCTTAATTTGACAAATATTTAATGATATTATCAATATTTACCCATGTTGGATTCTACTTATTTGGCAGAAAGTCCACAAAGGCGTACTCTTCTGTTTAAAAATTTATTAATTTTAAAGATAGTTTTAAAATTTACAAATATTTTCCATATTTCTTAAATTCAGTACGTAATCAAATTATATTACAAAAGAATACAATCGGGGAAACTTTGTCAACCTTTTCTTTCATTTATCTAGGGAGAATATACGGTCGGGGGAGCTAATTCAAACCCCTTCGGTAATATAAGAACATCCCCCACATTCAACCCTTTTTTAACCATTCGCAAGAACCTATTTCAGTTGCACGTCATAAGAAATTCTAATACGTAACTACTACGATATCAAGAAGTACCGCTTGTGGAAATCTCATTCTAATGAACATTTCGTTAGGATTGTCGATGCATATAAGTTAAATCCGTTTGAGAGTGTGAGTTAACAGATTCCATATACCAAGGCACCTTGAGCCAAACAAGAAAAGTCATAAAAGATAAAAAGTTTTCCATATATAAGCCCTTAAAAGCAGTATACAGAGATAGTTATTAGAAATAAAGAACAGAAAAGAAATGAAAATACATAAGCTGCTAACTTCATAACACCAGAAGTTAGTTAGTTTAATCTTCTTTCCCATGTTTTCCTTGTCCACCTTTCAAGAATCTCATGAACCAGTAAGCAGAAGATTTCAGATGCCGCGTTAGCCCATTCTTGAAGTCCACATATATCAGACCGAAGCGTTTTGTATAACCCAGACTCCACTCGAAGTTATCCAGCAATGACCACGCAAAATAACCTCTCACATTAGCACCATCCCTGTCGAGAAAAATGTAGGTCTTCGTTAATATGTACAGAGTGCAGGCAAAGACATCGCCATCCAGTCAAATAGTAAAATAGTACAATAGAATCATGTAGCCAGAAGGTATTGACAAATGTTCATGAATTTTATGATGTGAATGCAAGAATGTCATGCATAAAAAGCTGAGCTCTCCTTGTGTGTTATAACCAGTCATTTGTTGTGCTAAAAGTTAGACAACAGGTAGAGTATATCCAGCCAAAAACTTGGAGGGCACCCTTATCAAGAACCTAAACTACTTATTCCTTTTGATAAACAAACACCTGGAACAACAGCGGACGCCAACTGTTTCAGAAGAAAAGAGTTTAAGATGGGATGAGTAGGAGATATCATATTTGTCGAAGATTCTTCTCAGTTGCCTGAAGTTTTCCTATCAGTGTCAAAAATGCTAAAACTGAACGGTGAATGAGCCACAATATTTCAAGAGGCAGGTAATTCATATAATTTGGATGTTTGACAAATAGAAGTTTGAACGAATGCAGCCAAGAAAATATGTAATCAACCGATAATTATTATGCATGTTGATGCCAATACATGATAATAACAAGGGGCCTGTAAAACACAGGTTTGTGAGAGTACGCACAAGATTGCCTGATGAATAGCAGCAAGGTACGCCTTGAAGTAAGAAACTCTCGATTCATCATCTAACATCTCATCGAGAGGAGATGTGTCTTCATCTTCATCATCCATACCTGAACATGAAAAATGAAGTTGCAAGAGAAAAAAGTGAATTGGGTTATCACCTGGTACAAATTATTATAAGCGTTCATCAAATTATTTAAACAGTTGGAAAATTAGTTTAGCAGGGAAGCTCAAATAGCAGCTCTTCCTGTTTACAAGGTGCTTTCAGGCCTTCATCCTTCGTTCTTGAGACATTGTCAAAAGCTATCAAGTGTCAAAGAGAACAACAATTTATTTCACTACATCGTTCTTGACCTCATAGCAAACCGTTGTTGCAGGTTAGGCCATAGACAACTGATTGTCCAGACAGTGACCATTGCTTCACCCAAACAAGAATGACAATGGAAGTGCTCTGAGCATAATCTGAAGTGCTTGCATTCAGCAGCAAATCATACTCAAGTTCATCATGTAAACAAGCAAGCGTGGATTTTCTAGAGTGCCAAAACCACTAGATTGAACAAGGATAACGCATCCTTTTGACACCAGGTCAGCTATATGCTCAAAATCCTCTTGACTGACTTTCTTTTCTTTAAACAAAAAAAGAATTTAATTGATTTGACCCCCTTTCCTCCATGAAGTGTGGTCAGATAGAAATCATTACTCCATTAGAGAAATTCACTCTTTCCAATTTGGGATGTCCCAAAATTGTCTCATTTACAGATAAATTTATTGTCATATTTTCTACTAAATCCTTTTGCTTCAAAAGAAACTTCCAATTTTCACCGAATGGAAATTTCTTGGTGAGACATTTTTTTACATAAAGGCAACAGTAGTGTACACAAGAATTTTTTCTCCAACATTGTATGAAAAAGTTTAAATTATAGTAACTATTACGGGATCGAGTAAAACACACACACACATATTTATATGTAAATACTTACCTATTGAAATATATATACATTTTTATATATAGAGTAGTAATCGTATTAAGTTAGACAAGTTGGACGACACCTCCAAATTTCAAGCAACGAGACCAACCAAAACTTATGTACTACACCCTTACAAGAAACTCCTCTTGATGGGTGAAAAGCAGCAGACATTACCATTCTCAGTGATATAGACTGGTGGATTGCCATATCTCTCTGCAATATAATTAAGAACTTTCCGAATTCCCCAAGGAACTATGTAAAGCCATGAAGATGCCGCCTGCATGAAGTTTCACATTTTCAGTATATGACATCCGATATATGCATCCAAGGAACTGGAAAGATAGCCCCCCATACTTTCTCACCGATCACTTCTCCTCCTTCCCATTCAGCTATGACGAACAGGAAAAGAAACAAAAAGAAAAAAGAAAAAGGAAATCATGAGTCTACTTAGGAAAGTACTCACATATTTATGGACTTGAAAAATCTAACAAATGAAAAAAGTTGTTTAGGTCTCACATACCAATTATCTCTACATCCTGTATTTTATAGAAATCATTCTCTTCAAGACTATTTGCTGCATGACCAACAAATCTTGAGGTATAGTGATTCAAACCAATGAAGTCCAACGAATGTTTAAGCAGTTCCCTGTCTCTCTGTGAAAATTTTGGAAGCCCATCTCCAAGTCTTTCACGCATGCTTTCAGGATAATCTCCAAAGAATATTGGATCCAGGTACCTGTTAAAATATTTGTTTAGAAACTGCAAACAAAAAAAAAATTAAGAAAAGTACTTTTTATTTGGTACAAGTCCCACCTATCTAAAACACACTTGCAACCTTCTTTTCTTATGTAGATATATACCTCCCAATGATTTCCCAAACATAAAAGAGAAAGTTGACTGCTGATACTCTTATATTGATTATATACATGCTTTAAAAGATAATATATACAAGATTTTCAGATAGATACACAGAAAGTTAGAAGTAACAAGGTCTAGAGCCTCAAGAAGGTTAAGTTTCATATCATTGGATAAAGTCATTTCAAAGAAAATCTGAATCAAACTTAGTAAGAACTCACAATAAAGAGGGTGAGCGTGAACTTTCATCCTAATGCCTTGATGATAGAGTCCAGAATTTCATGGATTTCAAGCAAAACATTTATTTCCCCCACTAAGTGATTCACAAAAATGACGATAAACAGTTTAATGTAGCACATGATCAACTTTTTCAATTTTAAGTGAAATATGTTGGTCCTCTTTCTTTTTAGGTAAATTTTCTCGTAAGTGAAATAATCACAATTCATTATTAACATGGACTTCCTTCACAAAATAACTACTGTTAACATTAGTGTTAAGCGCCTTATGCAACAGACAATAGCCTTAGGGTGATGATATTACAGGTTTCTCTCTTCAGCCCATACATACTAACTATTCTATCAGATCTCTGGACCATCTCTGAGATACAGCTTTTATGACCAATTGGCCTAGCATGTAGCTGGATCTCTCTGCTTTAAGATACCCTTATAACCAGTGCTGAGCCACATGTATCCAAGGGGGGCCACCTATGACACCCCTTCGCTGGAAAATTACACTGTATAGGTAAGTTAAAAAAAATTCTTTATGTATATATACTATTGTTAAATCCCCTTGATTTCTTTTTATGTTTACTTTTTCATATTTTGACACCCTTGATACAAATCCTAGTTCCACCACTGCAAACAACATGAACTCTTGGCTGACTAAACAGATATAACAAGTACCATCCAAGCTGAAAATCAAGGCGCCTTGTTGCAGCAGCTTTGTCCTCTAAATTATCTGATAAAGGCTCAGGCCATTCACAATCCACCACCAGGCCTATTTCCCCTCCTTGCTCATCCTGTAAATATACAACCGCCAATATTATCACCAATGGAAAAAGCAGAAAAGTGCCATCCCCAACTTCTTAGGGAGCTTGAATCAGGATAGAATAACATAGAAAAGAAAGTAATTACAGAAACTTTAGCTACAACAGTTAAAGCCAATAGATCAGTGAGATAGATAACTCTGACTGGACGAATTTCCAATAGCATTTTTAAAGAAGCAAGAGCTACCTTAAATTTATTTCTATAGATGGAAACAGCTTCTGCATGTGCCAACAGCTGATTGTGTGCTACCAAGAATGGTTCAGTAGAAGAACCTTCACTTCTTCCAGGGGCATGTATACCAGTACAATATCCATTCACAGCTGTCTGAAGAGGTTCATTAATTGTAATCCACCTCTTCACTCTATTGCCAAAGCTAGCAAAGCAAGTCTCTGCATAGATGGCAAAATATTTTCTATATATTTGCCGCAAAAATCCAAGTTGATTGTTAGGAGGTGATTATTGACAAAGCATTTCACAAAGGAATGTGGATAAACAAACTTTAGTCGCAGCTTATATAGAAAAAGCCTGCCTTCTTCAAAAGGAAATCTCAACATTTAAAATTGACAAGCTAACTTCAAGTGAGAGACAAGCACAGTGGAGAGAGGTGATAGCAGACAAATATGGAGTAATGGAAGGGGGAATGGAGAATGAATGTGATTACTATGCCTTTCGGGTGTGTTGTGTGGAGGAACATAATGAAGGGTGTGAAGCTTTCTATGGCAACATTTCTTTCAAAGTGGAGGATGGC
>JACEIK010000494.1:38374-51233 GCA_018107945.1 Datura stramonium | reverse complement strand
CTGATGCTAAAAGATAATTTCCAGGGCTGGTATAAGGTCTCCCGCCAAAGGAATTGTCCATTCAGCAGGTTTGGGGGACACGAGGGGGAGAAACTTTTTGGGATTTGAGGTTCGGGAGGGATTTCCAGGATCGGGAGGTGATAGAGCTTTAGAGAGCTAGCTTTACTACATAAGCATAATGAACTAGTCATCACACCGATGTTTTGCGTTGGGAGATGGCGGTTGGAGGATAGCTTTCTATATAATTCAGTTTGGATATCTAAGGTGCCAAGGAAGGTCTGTTTCTTCACTTGGTTAGGTGCTAGAGGGGTGGTATTGATGGCGGAGAATCTTAAGAAACTAAAGGTTGTTTGCATAAGCTGGTATTTTCTTTGTAAGGAGGTAGGCAAGGATGTGGATCATATTCTGTTGCATTGCATGGTAGCAATGAGGTTATGGTGGGATATCTTCAGATAATTTGGCGTTTCATAGGTAATGCTGAGAACTGTGAAGAGAGGAGCTAGGAAAAGAAGGCGCAAGTTGTGGAACGCTATTCCTCTCGCCTTGATGTGTCTTGATGTGGGTCATTTGGAGAGAGAGAAATAGGAGAGCTTTTGAAGGGATGAAGATAAATTTTGCTCAATTGAAAGTAGCCTCTGTTTCCTTATATTTCTTTGGTGCATCCATGTAGTTTCTGTTTGCATAGAGGATTGGGTGTCTTTTGGGAGAACCATATTTTGTAGGCTTTCTCCTTTTCTGGTATACCTCTAGTATACTGTCAAGTTGACCTTGTCAGTATTAATGAAATATTTTACTTGATCAGGAAAAAAAAGGTAAAGGCAGAAATTCGTAAGCAGGAGATATAAATAAAACTCTCTGGACATTCTGAAAAAAGACTGAGGTGGAGAACATTACAATGATAGTCACATCAATCAGGAACTAATTGGAAGCGGAAGATCCTCATATATTATCCCTTCAGAAACCAGTAACTAACATAGATCAATTAAACCAAATGGCTTAGACTAAGTTGCTCGGACTATTCATTTTGGTGCCGTACTCGTGTCGACAGGACATGGGTGTGCATGTGGGATCCTTACTGGATTTGGTCAACCGATTTTTGGTACTTTGACCAAAATAAATGGAGAAGTTTGGAACAGATACGATGATTTATATAATTAAAACAAATTCTAAGGTGAAATTGAAGAAAATGGAGTACCTTGTATATAGAAATTTCTATGTCAGTCCTTTTCCTTATATAACCTTATGAGATTCTCCTCTTAATCAATAATTTTTCATCATATTACCGTCTAAGTTTTCCACGTGATGTTTCATAATTTAGACATGTAACTCTATTTTTAGATATTTGAATTATTTTTAGTTGAATCCCTGCACCCGTATCTGTATCTGGATCCATATCCCCGAATCTTAAAATTTGATCATGAAGGATCCGGCCTCTAGATCTGCACCCGTATCAGACACCCGCACCCGAGTCCGAGCAACTTAGGATTTAGAGAGCCATGAATGCTACACTTTATACAGAACTAGGTTTAAAATTGCATTACCGTACATTCACTTTGCAACATTTTCAGCAAACCGATACATTAGTGTCCCGTCGGAACTATTAATACCAAAAATCGTGCGGAAAAAGTTTATGATACAGACTTAGAATTCCATATGCACCACTCTGCTATAAGCATTAAAAAAAATTGTAACGTGTTGATTACCAGATAAGAATTCAAGGGCAGGAGCTTACACAGTTTGTTCATCTAACCAGCCTCCACAAGATTCCTGAAGATTCAAAGGGAGATCCCAATGGTACAATGTTATACAAGGCTCAACGCCTGGAAAACATGGCAGAAATTCATCATTACAAGAAAAAAAAAGGAAATGCCTATTCAGTATAAACCCTTCACTTCATTGTTATGTTTACAGAGAAAAAGCAGCTGGCAGATTTTTGTACATTAAACCAAAGGCTATGTATTATTTGATTTAACATGAAGAATAATATTCTTGATATTAAAACTGGGGACAGATAGCATCTTACCCCTCTCAAGTAGTGCATCAATAATATCATTGTAGTACTTTATGCCTTCATGGTTGACTTTGGTCCCCAGACCGTCTACATAGATGGAGAAGACCCGATCAAAAATCTGAAAGATATTGCAGTGGCTAAGGAAATTGCTACCTAAATACATAAGATCCGAGTTGTCGCCAGGCATAAAAGTCAACTAGTGACTAAATGTAGGTATGATAAATTGGCTGTAGAAGTTATTGAAGTTAACTGAAAGATGGGATAACACATATATAGCACGAAGTTGAAGTGCACTAACTTGCACGATTTTTTTCATAAGGTAAACAATATTATTAGCAACTGGGAAGAAAAATTCCCATATACAAAAGTGTTATACCCAAAAGTGATGAAACTACATCAAAACATGATTCTCTACAAAATCCACTCAATCCTCTATAGAAGTAGAAATATTCAGGGTGCACCAAAAAGCAATCAAAGAAAAAAGACTATTTCTTAAATGTGCAAAATCATTTTCAATCCCCTCAAAAGCTTTCTTATTTCTCTCTCTCTCGATCCACATAAGAGCTAATGGAGCAACCTCCCATGCCTTTTGTCTTCTACATCTACTTCTTCCAGCTCAACTGTGCAGCACATCTCTAGCACAACTGATGCCCCAAGCTATAATAAGTGTAGGCCAAATTTTGTCAGCCCAAAGCACAGATATTTTACTACATAATTACGCAAGAAATGGTTTAACAATTTTAGAAAATAAAAGGAAAGAACCTTATAATTTACAACTCGAGAGAACAAAGATCTTGCGTGATATCTAGCATAGTTGAAGTTATTGACAAATTTTCACGAAAATTCTTTTCACACTTTCCAATCTTTATTCAAAATGGAGAAATCTTAGTTTGAAGAGAAAAGAATTAGTCTTTAAGGAATGAGCTATAGATCAACATCCTTTTGAGGAAAATTATGATTTTACAGCTGTATTGCTAACTTGTCTTAGAACTCCTTTACAACCAGAATAACTCTTCTGGTCCTTAGGGACTTCAGTAGTTCTCTACATTATAAAATTACACGTATATTTGCTAAAGTCAGTATGTTCTTGGTGCTATTTCTTATCCAGAATAAGAAAATTCTTGCAGCATAATATAATCATGATTCGTGTGGTACACTGGAAATGATTCCTTCAGATTCCTTTGCCTTCTTTCTTTTGACTGGTAAGAATAAAATGTACGTTTCTGACAGTAGATTCTTTTTCTTTCTTTCTTATCCTTCTCATGTTAATGCATATCTAAGTCTTTAACATTAAAATATACTGAAGAATTTTCGGGTTGGATCATTTAGACATTGTTCTTCCACCAACATCATCAAACTAAAAGCACCTTGCTTAAGCATTTATCTTTGTTATAAATGTGCGTGCATTTCTTTCAGCGTTTAGGACCAGCTTATTCCAGACCCATTTCTCAGGCAATTCATCACTTGTTCCAGGAAAACTCCAGATTTAACCATCACCCATTTCCTTATAGATCATTTCATATTCTTTTAGCTTTTAAAATAATGCAAGTTCTTTATTATAAAAGTCACATAGACTACCTCCATTTCGAACTTAAATTGGAAATGGAGAAGGTAGTCTCCTAGCACTAATGTTTGCGTTTTTTTTTTCCTTAATCAAGTCGCAGTAGTGTTATCTATCTTATACCACAAAAAAAGAAGAAGCTGTATTTACTTGAGAGAGCAGTTGATATTAGCAGAGATTGCTCACAACAAAAATTGGAAAAGCTAGAAACTTACACTATTTGACTGGGTATAAAATTTAGGAAAGAAAAAAAAAGGTTTTCTTAAACTGCAAAGTCATTGAAACTTTGCATAACTGACTCGCAAACCACCGTTATCAAAAAAAATGAGAAAGATGCGACTCCACACCGGGAAAGATGCGACTCCACGATATCGAAAAACGATAAGCCTTAAATCCCAACTTGGCTATGAGCTCAATATCTTCCTGCATTTTAAAAGAACAACATTAAACCCAAAAAAGCAAAAATCACTACCATGAATAAGAACAAAGTATATCAACAAAAGCAATAATAAACAAAAGGCATTTATATTCTTTGCTATATAATAAAAAATTGACAAAAAATATAATACTAAAATGAAAGTTAGACATCCACCTTGTAGCGATGGTAGTGATCTACAGCCACATCCCCAGTGCGTCCATCACATATTTTGCCTAACAAAAACAAAAACTTCAACAAAACACTCACTGAAAAGAAGGGGGGAAAGTAAAACCGGGAGGGTTGAATCTACCTGGAGTATGTGAAAAAGAATCCCATATGCTAGGACCCTTTCCTCCCTCTTTACTTCCACCTTCAACCTTTTTTCCATATAACCAAAATCCAATTAAAAAGACAAAATAAAACATTACCCAAAAACCAGAGGCGTGTACAAGATTTAAGCTTTAATGGGTTTCAACTTTAAAATGTTTCGCATTGAGCCTAATAGTCAATTTTTCAAAATCATGAGCTAAAACCTACTATTTCTTGCAATTTTAATGAACTTTTACACATAATTTTGTCTTGAGAGTCGAAAGTAGTGATTTCAAATAAATATAACAAAATATAGAAATGCATGGAAGAAACCTGATAAGCAGAAGTGGCGACACCGAATAGGAAGTGGGGAGGGAAGTCAGCACGAGAGAGTTGATGCTTAGAGCTGTAAATGGTGTTCCATTCTTCCTCTATTGCTTTCTTCTTCTTCTCTAAACCCATTAATCTTCTTGAATTAGCTTCCATTTGGGTTCTGGGTTTACTTCTAAATGGATGAAAAGATCCCCAAAAACTGAAAAAAGTATAGAAACAATGAAGTGAATTCTCAACTATGAACTCTGTAGTACTGAGTGGAAGTTCTTAAAGGTCCATAGACAAACGTCGAGAGTATCGGTGGAGCATTTATATTTATTTGGTAGAATTATTTTTCTTTATTTAGGAAAATTACGTTGTATGTCCGAAAAATACTTACACGTTTTAACATACAGTATTTGAATTTGTTACCAAATTTAGCTCGTGTATAAATGATTTTTATATAAAATTAATATATTATATATAACATTCTTTTCGTAAACACTGAATATTTTCACGTCATGTAATTCTTCTTTTAATATTTGAATTGTGTAATTTTGAAAAATTATCTTATTATTTTGGTTTTCCGCTATAAATATATATTTATGTTAAGGTCGAATTAAATTTAAATCAACATATTACAAGTATCTACATTGATATTGTATTTAATTGAATTTGAATTCGATCCGTAAAAAATGTCATATTGACGTGATTCATGTTGAAATATATATACAGGATTATGAATAATTTTAAAGCGGATTTTTCATTCATTAAATAGGGAAGATCACCAAATTTTCGTAATTCGCTGTCAAATTTATTTCAATTTCAAGAGCTCCAATCGAATATTTGAAATTGAAAATAATTTTAAAACGGACTTCTCATTCATTAAATAGAGAAGATCACAAAATTCTCGTAATTTTCAAAATTCACTGTCAAATTTATTTCAATTTCAAAAACTCCAATTGAATATTTGAAATTGAAAATAATTTTAAGATGGACTTCTCGTTCATTATATAGAAAAGATCACCAAATTTTCGTAATTCGCTATCAAATTTATTCAAATTGAATCTTCTTCATGTTATATTGATCAGATAACATGAATCAGAAGATCAAAGAAAGATAGCTTGCTTCTCTCCTGGACGGATGGCGACTTATGTAGTGGTCGGCCTTCCTACCAGAATGCCTTCTTGGTCGAAGAGCCCCTTTTTTACTAGTAACGACGCAGGAACCAAAAAAAATTGCGCGTGAAAAACTCGTTTTTTGGGGGGGTTGTCCCCACTGATTTGCGAAAGCAATGGGAGACTTGCTCCATAGAACCCTTTCTTCCACCTCTCCTCTCCGATCCTCGATCGAACTTGCGTTCGCATCCAACAACACCGCTCCAATTCAGAATTTGAATTTAAGGAGGGGCAAAAACTGACCATATGTAGGTCACACTTATGAAAGACAAAGTGAAATTTACTCGGAGTCAACATAAGGAAATCATTGAGATATGGTTTTTATTTCGTTTTCAAATTTAAGTGTTAACACAAGACATGAACTCGATAGCACGACGAGCTGCACATACGTAGTATCTTCAACTGATATACCCGGGCTCAACATTCTACGAGAACAATCGAGTCGAAGGTTCAGAGGAGAATTGGTCATTCAATATTGTGGAGTAATCGAGACTGAAATTGAGAAAAAGAAAAAAGATCCTACCACGCTCTACTAGCAATCATCATCTAATACTACACCAACAACCAAACCAAGAATGAAATCACCAAAAGGAAAGGTAAAAGAAACAAGGTAACTAGCTTAATAAGAGCATTTGAAAGCAACTGGGACGATCCATTGATGCCCTCATGCCTTCAACCTCTCCTTGGTTTATGCTCTGTTAAAACAAGAGAAACAGCTAATTAGTTCAACCTTGAAATGCCATAATACTGGATATATCAAGATAAGATACAGTTCAATCATTGAACAAATTTATATACATATCTATTTTCCAACTATTACTATGATGAGTCTCAGAAGAATCTCAATGTGTGGATGGTGGTACCAAGAGGACAAAGAACGAATGGGAAAATATGACAACCACAGGAGACTAACCGAACTTCGAGTTCTTACCTGCTATAATGAAAAAGGTGCCAAGAAACACCACAGAAATGTTGAGAATGCCTATTATAATAAGTATGACTCGACAACAGTTCGCCCGAACTTTTCTTCAACATCCTTGGGTGTCTCAATCTAATCCAAAAATAATCAGGAAGAAGTCAAATTTTAGAGAACAAAGAAAGGAGGCAGAGTGGAGATTAGCACCAATACATGCAAAACATTGACTTACCGCATTTAGAGCTTTGAAAAGAGCCTTAACTGTGTTATGTGGGTTCCTTGAACCAACCACCTGCAAGGGTATGATGTTACAATGATGGGCACTAAATAATTACCGATTTCAATATTAAACGACCTGCTTGATCAGAAGAACAATACAGTACCTTCGATTTCACATTCCTGAAACCAGCTAAATGCAAAATTGTTTGGACAGTTCTACCTGCTTTCATCCCTGTTTGAGTAGGAGCAGGCCACAGATATACCTGAATAGAGGGCAAGTAAGCAAAGGTTCGAGACCGAAGGGTCAAAAAAATGAAAATTGTGGAAATTTTATCCACTATAAACAGAAAACCAAGATTCCTCTTCTTTTTTCTCTTTTTGGGGGCAACAAAGCTGAGTTCATTACCAAAGAGAACAATGTAACAGTACAAAAGGGAGGATTGTTGGAAATCATGCCCCAACAACCTCCTGGCAATTTAAACACCAGAACATCAGTAGTTAGGTGGGAGACCGTGACATCTCCTAAATGGTGGGAAGGACTTGAAGGTCTTTAACAAAGCACTTTCAGGTAAATGGTTGTGAAGATTCGGTTCAGAGGGAGAAGCACTGGGGATAGCAGACAAATATGAAGTTATGGATGTAGAACAAATTTGATTACTATGTCTTTCAGGTGTGGTGTGTGGAGGAATATAATGAAGGGTTGAGAAGCCTCTTACGTCAAAATCTCCTTTATGGTTGGGAGTAGAGTTAGTTTTTGGGGTCAAAAGTGATGTGGAGGTTTGGTGTTGAAGGATGAGTTCCCAGTATTGTATAGGATCTCTTGCCCGAGGGAGTTGTTTGTTCAGTAAGTTCGTGGGACACAAGGGGTGGGACTTTTTGGGATTTCAGGTTCAGGAGAAATTTTCGGGAGTGGGAGGTGGTCAAGCTACAGAGATTGCTAGCTTTACTTCACAAGCAATGCGAGCCAATTGACTGACCCGATGCTTTGAGGTGGGAGTTGAGAATAACTAAGTGTTCTTTGTCAAGTTCTTCTATGAAAAGTTTCTGGTTAGGGCAAAGGATAGTTTTCCATATGATTCAGTCTGGATTCCTAAGATGCCGAGGAAGGTGTGCTTCTTCACTTGGTTAGCTACTAGAGGGTGATTTTGACGGCGGAGAATCTTAGAAAATGAAAAGTCATATGCCTAAGTTGGTGTTTATGTATGGAGACAGGGGAGGACGTGGACCATATTTTGATGCATTGCAAACTAGTCACGAGGCTATGATGGGACATGTTCGGATGGTTTGGTGTGTCTTGGGAAATGCCGAGATCCGTGAAGGAGTTGATGCTATGCCGGAAGAGTGGAGCTAGGAGAAGAAGGTACAAGGCTTGGAAGGTTACTCCTCTTGCTTTAATGTGGGTCATTTTGGAAAGAGAGAAATAAGAGAGGTTTTGAAGGGGTGCAGATGAACTTCACTCAATTGAGGAGTAATCTTCGATCCCTTATAGTTTTTTGGCGCACTCATGTAGTTCCTGTTTGTATAGAGGACTGAGTGGCTTTTGGAGAGAACCATATTTTGTTGGTTTCTCCTTTGTGGTATAGTTGTTTATATGGCCAAGTTGGCCTTGATATTATCAATGAAATACTTTAACTGATCAAAAGAATACATCAGTAAACTAAAACATCTACCAGTAGGTGTAAACAGAAAGTCACAATGGATTTTCTACATGTATATCTGTATGAGCAAAGGAAAATTTATCAAAAAAATGAAAAACTAAAATTCATTAACAGAATAGCTGGTACCTTGGTCTTTTTGTAATTTGTTTGAACTGCATGTGAAATTGTATGCTCCTCATGCCGTTCAACATAATGAAGGTTCTGGAAGCATTTCTCATATGCCTGCAAAATTTATTTATTTTTTTAACAAAAAGAAGTCTTGTTTTAGCAGACTTGCTGAAAGACGAAAAGTCTCCTTTGGCGGGAGACAAGGCAAAAAAGGCTTCTTTTTGTACAGAATCATCCAGCCAAGGCATTGACAAAAAATGAAAGCAAAAGCATTAAATGCCATGGTCAAACAATAAACAGACTCCTGTACCTTTTGCAGGGCAATGGGAATAGCTGGACCTTTTGCTTTTGCAAAACCAACAACTCCATTATAGTTCCCACAAGCCAACAAAGCAGTATACTTTACAACTTGTCCACCCTGTAACACACATATCGGTCAATATTTGTGAAATGGCTCATTCAAGTTCCGTAAAATAAGAATGAAAAATCCATTGCAATGGCTGCATTACCTTAGTAACCTTACATGTCCTATTGACATCAATGAGTTTCACATCAAAACCCTGTCATCATGAAGAAATAATAAGTGAAAATGAAAGAACGATGACACCCAATTCAGTGAAACATATATTCTATGAATAACATAGAATTATACCCTTAATAATCATAAACATGCATAGAGTGATATTATTTATGTAAACGTTCTTGAGTTGAGGCAGTCATAAGAATCCTCAACATAGACACAAATAGTGTATGCAAATGGGAAACAGGGCGGATGGGAAATTAAAACCAAGAAGCTTAAGTCTTTTAAGAGAAATGATTAGGTAGAAGCTATTCCTTCTATATGCTATGAAGCGATCTGACACATGAACATGGCATATGAGGCTGGCACCGAAGTATTTGGCATCATCAACATGCTTCTTGTAACTTCTCATTTTATTGCCAGAAAATTTGCAGGATTAACGGTTAGAATTTTCCACCTAAAACGACTTCCCAAAAGTTAAGTCCCGTTGGAAGAAGGTAAAACCTATGGTTTCATCTCATTTCGAATTGTATTTTTTTATTCGAAGAAACACAAGCAAGAAAACATCTTTTATTTTCCTTTACTGCAATTCCCAGAGAAATCCATCAGCCCATTACTTTTTTTAACACCCAACCTGAGCTCAAGAAAGGATGAAATTTCCAGAAAATAAATGGAGTGGAAAGTTTCACACTGCAAGAAAAATCTCCGACACAATGAAAGAAGACAAATCAAAATTTTAAATCTAATTTAGCACGTTTGCAGCACTGCCAGTTGAATCTCACAGCAGTTTTAGTAAAGTAGGATATTTTCAAGATGATGACAAAACAATGCATGCCATGAAAAGGAATGCTTAATGATCCGAATTAAGAAACAAGAAAAGAGTGAAAGACTTATCTAGGTCTCAGTGACCAGGATAATAGTTGGTTCTTACTTTTCTGTACATAGGTCTTCTTTTCTTCTCTGTCAACGAGTTTCTCTCTTCAGCGAGATCTCTGATTTCCTCTTCTAAAACCTTGCCCTTTTTCCCAAAGGTGTGGTCCAATTCAGCCAGTTTTTCTTCAAGTTTCCTGTCAATGGCATTGAGCTTCTCTAACAATATATCATCCTTCTCTTTCATGTCATCAAACTCTATGTCATCGTCGTCATCTCCTCCTTGGATCATCCCCTTTTCCTTTTCAAACCCAGCATGTTCTAAAAGATCTACAGAGGGTCCCACCTGCTCGTGTTGAATGATTCCATAATTCTCTGGGTCATTGGGATCATAAGCTTCTTTCCACTGCACCATTCGCATGGCCCTATTCACCTTCTGCTGAAGAAGAAATTTTTCCTTACCCTCAGACACTTTAAGGCGGTTCATCAGGTCACCAATCACCCGATACTCTGGTCTCAGCCGGAAATGCTTTTGCTCAAACTTGTCAATTCTATTCATCCATTTGAATGCATCATCAAGTGTCTCTGGTCAAAACTTCCATAAGTTGTCAATTCCAATTCGACAACAAAACACTTTCAATTGATTTTGCAAGTCAGTTCACTTAGTTGAACTTCACATACACAATTCTAACAGTATGTCATTTTTTTTTCATACATATTCCAACCTATTTGATAAACCCCAAGGAGTACTCTTCCAGCATCACATTTTCATTAATTAAAAGTAACAAACATTATAGCAATACTGCTGACATCCATCATATAAACAGCACAAAAACCTGAGGCTAACTTTCCAATCCCATCATTTATCAAGCTTTCTCTGTGTTAATAAACAACACCAACAACAACAACAACACCCAGTATAATCCCACCAGGTGGGGTGTGGGAAGGGTAGAATATAGACCTTACCACTACTCCAGGGTAGAGAGGCCGTTTCCAGTAGACCCTCGGCTTTAAGATTCTGTGTTAATAAACTAAACACTAATTTTTGCCTTCTCTCTTCTACCATTTTCTTAGGACATAAACAAGCCAATAAGCATTTAACATATTGGGAAATAAAAATGTCATTTTACTGCAGAAAAGATCATTCTTTTTTTTTTTTTTTTGCCTTTACTGAAAATCAAAATCTTTGCTTCCTACTTTAACTATTAATGTCTCAAAAGGGATTTGATGAAAATGAAATCAGTCTACCTGTATTTGTGAAGTTCTGGAGGAGTTCTTCATGTCGTTTAAACTTCTTCTCAAACACTTCCCATCGTTTGTCAATAGCGTCAGGAGTCCACCGCTCATCATCATCTTCCGAATCCGAATCCGTAGGCTCATCAAAATAGCTAAACTTTTCCTCCTTGAGCTTCTTCTTCTCAAGCTTCTCAATTAGTGGACCGACCCCCATGGAATCCTCATTCTCCTCAGCATCAATATCAGCAGTATCTAATCCTTTCTTCTTTCTATCTTCCTTTTCCCTTTGCTTGTCCCTTTCCACCTCAAACAACAGCTCCTGAATTACCCTCTCCGCCGACGGGGTCCGGTTGTAGGAAGCCGACGAGAAGAAACGAGGGGTTAGTACGGAATGCGGCGGCGATGGGTGCCGGAAAAGAGGTTGCTTTGCTGCGCCGGCGGCGGAAGATGGTGGCCTACTGAAGAACCGCAATTGATTGCGGAGTATTCGAGTCCAAAGCGTCGTCGTTCTGCTGCTCATCTTTGATCCGTTTTCTCAATTTTCCCCTCGGTATTATGGAAGAAGTAAGTAACTAATGGAACTTCATTTCAATACAAAAATGGTGTGGAGAGAAATGATGAAGAAGCCATTGAAGCGCTGTGGACGCAGGGTTTAGGGTATTACGTTGGCGGGTCGGGTTGGAATTACGGGTCGTTAAGCATTCGTTTTTCCTATTTCTTTCCCCATTTCTTTGTTTGCATTTTCTGTTAATTTTTTTCTCTCTTACATGTATTAGTATTACCAATTAAGTAATTACCTAGAGTTAAAAGGTGAGCTCGGTAAAATTTCTCTATCTTTAATCATAAATCTCAAAATTTAAGTTATACGAAACTTTTAAAAAATAGTTTCTCTATCACTGTTAAATTTTTCGATTGCTTTAATAGAAATTCAGAATAAAATTTCTGTGATAAAATAAATATCTACGATGATTTAACTAGCTACTAACATTTTTTTCTCATATTTTGTTGTCAAAAAGAGAAAAATCTTTAGGAAAATTATTTTCTAAAACATGAGAATAATTCTTTTAGTAAATATAGGAAAAACTAATTTAATATGCATTGTTTATAAAGCTTTATACAAACAATTCAATGGCAAAAGTGATGCATATATATTTTGTCCGTTTAATAAATGGGGCATATATATATATGTATTTTTTATTTAACAAATAATATTTATTTATTCTTTTGATTAGTAGACTGAATTTTAAAAAAAATTAAAACTAATTTTTAAATTTTAAAATGCCACATTACTTTAAAAAATCTGAGCCAGACCTAATTCAAATTAAAAAAAACTATTTCTCTTTTATTCAGATCTAATCCAAATTTATTTTTCCCGAGAGAAGGAGATTGTATTATTTTTATTTGGGTCGGGTTTGAAGGAACAAAAAAAAAAGCGAAGTAATTTTTTAAAGTAATGTGATATTTTGAGAATTAAAAAATTAATTTTAAAATCTTTTTTAATTCAATCTGATAACTAAAAAGGTAAAACGATGAAGTAATGAGT
>JACEIK010000494.1:23541-38245 GCA_018107945.1 Datura stramonium | reverse complement strand
ACTCTAAAAATTAAATTAAATAATTTAGTTTTGTAACTTGAAGTTTCTTCTATATTTTTAAATTTAGATTTTGATTTAAACGCACTTAAAATAAGCCGATCCAAACAGGCGGTTAGTGCCTCGAACGGGAATGCATTTCCAACCCCAAAACTAGGGCGACAAAAGCATGCCCAACTCATCTAACTTGTCACAACCTAACTAAGGGATTGAGTTGTTAATAAAATAGATATGGATTAAACCCAAATAAATCTCCTAAATCGTGAGTCAAAAGTAACCTGACGAGTTAAACCTAATTCAAACATAGAGAATACTCTTTGTCTGATAATGCATTAGAAAATTTTAATTTTTTAATGATTATTATTAAATGTTATTTTGTGAAGTTTTAAAGTGTTTAAAGATAAATATTGTTTACATTATTTTTAATAAATATTAGTGAATATACTGAAAAATTTAAAAAAAATCAAGTTGATTAAATTATGATCCATTATTTAACTCATTTTAAAACAAACGAACTTTGATCGGATTGAATTTTAACTCGTTTATTATCCTGACTCGTTTTAACCCACTCAAAATTGACCCATCCGCCTAATTGTCACCCGACCCAAAACCATATTTCTAAGTCCATAAAACCTAGACTATTCGCACCGATTTCAAAGATCCGACCCGATTTTGCTCGCAACTATTTTTTATGAAATTCCTTACATAGCTTCTATGTAGAGACGAAGAAGAAGAGGCAACAGCACAAAGAAACTACTAGAAACTGGAGAGAAGCAAATTCAATGGCATCATTGAATGCCCCCGAAGATTATCTTCCTCAGCAAGAAGAATTACCACAACAGTATAACACGGGTCAGTTATAATCTCTATATGTGCGATTTGATTTCTTTTTTTACATACCCAGTATGTGTACCTATGTTTTTAGAGCTCCATGCTTGTGTATTTGTGTTTCTTTCTGTATTTTAGAAGATGGGTTTTGAGTAACATATATGGGTCGAATGGGTTTCTCATTTATTTTGGAGGGGCAGCAGCTATACTTGGATTATGAATTGTGATTGCAGAGACTGTTCTTTTGCTTATTGATAGTTATTGGTAGGATTTTGATGTTCAAATTCATCAGCTTGTCGAAGGTTATTGTTTTGTTTTTTTCGAAAGGTTATTGAAATAAAAGCTGCAAATATTGGAAGTAAAAACTCAGTTGGGAATTTTGGTCAAGATTATGTTTAGTATTACTATGTCGTCACGGACAAGAGGATCAAGTATTGGTATTCCTCTTAGGTTTGGCAAACTTTTTTTCTTTTTTTTTTGATAATGGAGAAATCACTGAGGGCCAGTGACACACACTTAAAAATTTGGAGGATTATGGGCTTGCCTCGGTACCCTTCTCCACTTAAATACCAGAATTTTGTATGTCATTAGCACTAGACCAAAGCCCTTGGGGCTTTTTTAAGGTTTTACAATCTTATGTAACTTTTGTTTGAAGTTTTTCAAGTACTGAGTTTGCAAACACAGTTCTTGGGTTTCTCAGGATGTCTTTTTTTGGGCTCATTTTGCATCACAAGTTGACTTCTAGAAAGACTTTCAAACTCAATTTTTCAAATCTTCCAAATATCTAGAAACTAGTATCTGAGTTTTCATTATGTGCTGCTTTTGATATTGCCTCTCCTTTTGGGGGCTGGGTTTTCTTGGTGCTGGAATGTATTATGTTTGGATTCTGCAAATAAGCGTGCTGGCTGCTGGATACTTCGTAGGCTGAAGAAGAGAAGTTTGATTCTTGGATTTCTGTTGTAGGTGAAGGCAACAGTAGCTTGTATACAACTTCTGGAATGAGTTGTGGATTGGGATGGTATGTGCTTGCGCAAGATCAACAGCAACTAGGCCCGTATACGGTATCTGAACTGCGTGGTGAGTTTCTAAACTTCCACTGTTCAATGAGTAGATGTAAAACATTTTACCGTCCTCTTATTGACTGATTTCTTATTTGAACTGATAGTAGTGATTTCTTTGTTTAAATTGGAGGAATTCGTCTTTGATAGCTTTCTTCTTTTATTTAGGTGTCATTTGAGTTCTGAATGCCTTCTGCTTCTCCTTTTTGCTGTCTTTGTTTCCTTTTGCTTTAAAATTTTTAGCTGCACCCATAACTATCAGCCTTTATCTTGAACAATTGTAGTCAGCTGTATGATGTTCAGATGGTATTAGGAGATTTTTAAGCTTATTTACTTGACATGGACAGAGCACTACTCTGCTGGATACCTACTGGAGAGTACACTTTTATGGTCCGAAGGAAGGAGTGAATGGCAACCACTTTGCTCGATTCCTGGATTGCTGACTGATGTACCTGACCAGAGCACTGATGGTACAAATTCAGGTGAGGGATTGGTCACTTAAGAAATGAACCTGCGGAAATGTATTAACTTAACACTATAAATCATTTGGCTGAGACACCTGTTACCTGTTTTCTGCAGTTTCAACTTCTAATGATCCATTGGATGAGTATGAGAAGTTTCAAAAGGAAGTGAAAGAGGCAGAGGCCGAACAAGTGGTTGATGAGGATCAAAGGCCTTCAACTCCTCCAGATGGTGAAGATGAGTTCACTGATGATGATGGAACTAGGTACAAATGGGATAAAGCTCTTAAAGTGTGGGTACCTCAGGTGATATATTACTTCGCTGTCTTCTTTGTTTTCTTGTTTCTCAGAAGTTTAACTTTGTGATGGTTATTAAAAAAAAAGAAGTTTAACTTTGTGACATAAAACAAGTATGTGGGTCATTTAAAGCAAAAGAACAAAAAAAAACCAAAAAAAAACAGAAGCACTTTTTTGTTGATCTGATAATTATTGCTTGATGTTGCATTGTTCTCTATCAATTATTTCAAGAAAGGAAAAAAAAGGAGGAGGAGGAAGAGTACATCTTGTGACTTGTACTTCTGTTCCTTTGTTTGTTTTGAAAAGTGTCTTGATCAAATGAGGTTCTATAGGAAGATCCAACCGAGAAAACTGACTATCGTCTAGAAGATATGACTTACGCTGAAGAGGAGGAACTTTTCCCTACATTGCCCACTGACGGTTCTTCTGGAAATGAGAACAAGAACATGGATAACACTGAAGCTGATAAGTCTGCTAGAGATTCAACTGAAACCGCAGCAGCAACACATAATGGCAAGAGAAAACTGCCTGAAAAAGACGCTGAAAAGAAGGTTACTCACTCTTAACTTCTATTTTTCTCCAGGTCAAAGGTTACTTTTGGCTTTTATTTGTTGGCTGTCTGGATTCAGGTCTCTTTTGTTGTCTTCTTCTTTTTGGATAAAAAGATTGTAAGCTAATCGCTTGCTTTTCATCTATTATTATGTGCATGTTTCCATTTTCTCCTGAGATGATCAGGCATTATTCCATGTGCCTTCTTTTCTTTTTTCTATCGCATACCTTTCACACTTTCTTTTTCTATTGCCTGCGCAGGAAGCGAATAAACCTCCAGATAGCTGGTTCGAATTAAAAGTCAATACTCATATCTATATTACAGGGTTGCCAGAAGATGTCACTCTTGACGAGGTAGTTAGCAATTTTGTTACTTATCACCTAACTGAAGGAGTTATTTTGTTGTTTGTTCTTATACATCTGTGAGCAGTGCAGCATTCTTTTGGCTTCTTTATTATGGTACACTAATGTGGAGATAATTGTAGGTGGTTGAAGTTTTCTCGAAGTGCGGGATCATAAAGGAGGTGCGGAACTTCTCTTTTTACCTTATATATACATGGAAATTTGATTCTGAAGATTGTTATGGCTGCATCTTCTTTATCGAGGTCATTTTAATTTATTTTCTGGTTAGGATTACCTTTTTGCAAGTTACCAATTTTTTGAAAAAGATTACCTGTATTTTGGCACAAGATGCATTGCAGGTTGTTTTCTTTTTATTATTCTGGCTTCACCTTCGTTAGCTCAAAGACACTATGAATATGCAAATGAATACTGTCTTACGATTTGCGATCCAACATTTCTTATTAAGTAACTTAGAGTCACACTCTCAAGGCCTAAAGACATCATAGAGTAACTTAATACATTAACAACTGATACCCCTGATTGTTGCACCCTAGGGTGTGACATATTGGTCAATGAAGTGGGTTGAGAACTATGAGGTGTGAGGTTCAGTTTCTGGCGGAGGCAAAAGTTACTAGGTGTTTTTTCCCCATATGCCCAAGCTTTGGCGATAGAGTTACCCGTACCTGTGTTGTTGGGATGTAGCAGGTACCGTGTAATTAATCCAAGTGCGTGCAAGTTGGCCCGGATACCACGGTCATAAAAATAAAATCTGATAACCCTGATTGTCTGATGTTGATTTCGTTTTTAATTTATTTATCTTCCTTGAATAGTTGGTTCTAGTTGGATCACTTGACTGCTTTTTTTTTCTCCATTGACTGATACTAATGCATTATGTTCTTCAAAAAATGAATCTAAACCCGTGTTATAAGCCCCATTATGTGATAATTGCACCACATGACTTAAAGGAGAAAGACAATTTTCTCCTATAAGTTATTAAGGAGCTTAAACATTTTAGCTTGTCAAGTTGTGATCTTTTGACATGGCTTATAGGGCATTCAAATGTTTTATTTTGGCATTTACAAACCAGTATAGAATTGTTATGGTGAATTATTATAAAAATTGTAGGATCCAGAAACACAAAGGCCTCGAGTGAAGATTTATTTTGACAAAGAAACTGGAAGGAAGAAGGGTGATGCACTTGTTACATATCTTAAGGTAATGGTTCCTTTCTAAAGTACAACAATGATGTTTGGAGTTCTTATCTTATTTTATAAGGTTTTGGAGTTATTTGTTGTAATTCTTATCCATGTGTTTCATCTTATTGGGGATCCTTTGTGCATTAGGAGCCTTCAGTTGATCTAGCCATTAAAATTTTGGATGGTGCACCTTTACGGCTAGGTGACAAAACTCCTATGACAGTTACACAAGCAAAGTTTGAGCAAAAAGGTGAACAAACTGTTGTTCGTTGGTGCATTGTCAAGTTGTACTTGGTGATTAGTCTTGCTATTATATTTACCAAATAAAGCATGGGTCAGCTTTGTATTTATAGTCACTCGAATGCCTAATTGTTTCCTATGGACAAACCTTTATTGACTTCGCAGGGGAAAGGTTCATACCCAAGAAATCGGACAAACATAAGAAGAAGAAACTCCAAAAAGTTGAGCAGAAGATGCTTGGCTGGGGTATGTCTTTTACCGGGTTTTTGGCGAAAAACATCCTTAAACTATACCTTAAACTTAAATTATGTCCCTAAAATGTGAACAAGAAACATCCTTCAAGAAGGTACATTATAGGGATGTTTTTGGCCAAAAACTCGTCTTTTACCTGTCTTTTATTCATAAGCTGGTTTTATGCCACAATTTCACCTTTCCATGTTACTTCTGGATCTAAGAATGATTTGGTAATAGAGTTCTTGAACTACTGTTTTGTTGTTTTTCAACATGCTGAAGCTTATTGAGTGTTATGTCTAAGATGTATATGTTTGCATTACTGTTGGTGTACTTTGTATATCTGTGAAAATGCATCTTTGCTCTGTGAATTTTGGAATAAGTTAATGACTGAAACCAGCATTTCAGTTTGCAACAGCTGAATTGACATAGTCAGTTCTTAAATTGGTTGAAACATAATGTTATCCAAAGCTTCCAGCATAAACCTGTTTGGTTGTAGTCCTTAATCGGTTACAGATCTTATTTGTATTATGTTGTTGCTCTTATGTTTTTAAGGGTTGTTCTGCAGTAGAATCCAGTTCTATCTCTCTGTTGCATTTTAACTTGCCACTGGTTGCTTAATTAGCCTCTGGAAAGTGCATGATAGACTTACATATCAGTGCCCTTGGGGTTTCATTCAAGGTCATTGTCTCCTCTCCTTCCCAGCTTACTGCCTTTCCTACTCTGTATGGCTGTCCTTACATGAAGAAACAGTTACTCTGCATCATCATGCAACCCTTATTTATTTCATTCTTCTTCAAATCCATACAGCTAATTCCCCTTGCATTTCCTTCTTTGAGCTGGCCCATCTGAAAGAAAAAATGAATTAATGCACTCTATCGTTTTTTCAAATTACTGGTACTAGGTTAGAGTGAGAATCCAGTTTATGGCTTTACTTGCCAGTTATTGGATCCTGTGTCCGCGTGGACATCAAACTCTTCACTTTCATGAGCCAGAGCAGGACTTTAGGAACTGGGTATAGGTGCTTCCATAGAAGAGAGACCCGCTGACTCACTAGTAGTTTTATTGGACAAGTTGACGCCACAAAGAAAAAAATTCCTTATATATTCCATATATGGTTACCTAGCCCAAAAAAGGAAAAGAAAGGGCAATCTGCTACTGCTAGAGACACCTTCCTTTTCTTTCTTCTCTCCTTCATCCTTGCGCAGGTGCACTATCTGCCGGACCTGCTCCATTCAAAAGATTGAATAATCATGAATTCACGGTCTTATGTTTCTGAGCTAATTCAAGCTTAAAGATAAAAGAACAAAAACATATAGAGAGAGGATCAGTTCACTTGCCATTACATCTGTATTTGTGTATAAAAGATAGGTATAGCCGTATAGGGCATCTTCTATCAGCTTGCACAAAGTATTGTTCTTTGGTGGGAGTGGGGATGGAGGATATGGAAATAATTAAAAATGAAGTCTGTGTCTAAAGAAATGCTTTGAAAAAGGGCAGATGTGTGTTCCTTTTCAACTCTTCCAAAATGGAAGACACTGGCTTTGGAGTGTTCAGATCGTTCAGCTTTCAGGTCTGCTTTTTATTTGCACCTAGAAGTGTTTCGAGTATTGAAGATTATACGCTGATGCTTGAGAGGTATTAGAGTGTTGGCATGATGAAGCTGTTAAAACAGCACAGTGGAGTCAATTTTTTTTTTACTGTGAATAAATGGACCATGGTCCTGTCACATTGCTGAAATCTAACTCAAGCGGTGAGAATTTCCCAAGACCATATAGGGAGATAACAACCCATTTCCTCCGCAAATGTGGGAAACTTAACACGTTCCCTCATGCTTTGGACTGGATCTTTGGAACGTGGACAATATAACAAGGAGCCCGACCACAAACAGGAATGGATCTAACATTGATATCATGTGAAGAAATGAACCCAAGGTCTAATTCAATCATAAAAGCTAGCTCAAGAGGTGAGGATTGCGCAAGACTATAAGGAGACAACACATTTCCTCCACCACTGTGTGACACTTAACATTTTCTAATCTTGTTTGTTGCTTCTCAGTTATTAACTTATTATTGATTATTTCTTCTATATTTGATTTGAAGCTCTGTTTATGCTAAGATCTTATATATTTTCCTTTTCTCCTTCTCCCTCTTAATTCTCTTTGTTACTGGCGGTATCAGGTGGTCGGGATGACTCAAAGATATCAATTCCAGCTACTGTTTTACTTCGCTACATGTTCACACCAGCTGAATTGCGGGTAACGTTTCTATGTCTGGATACTTGTTGGTGTAACCTTTCAATTTCAGCCTGACTGGAGTCAAAGTAGTAAAAAAGGGCAAGTACGAGCAGGAGCAGTGTTGCGCTTTGTGGTCGTTAACAGGAACAAATGAAGAGTAAATTGTACTCAAAGGGGTTAACAAATGAATTGCAGTTACCAAAATTGCCATACTTCTGTAAACTGGTGGCACACCAATACTGATATTGGCAAACATAATATAGTAATAAGCAATTGTAGCATATATCAATCATTATGAAGTGGAGGCAGCTCCTCAGAAGTTCCAGTTATTTTTGTCCAGGCAGCTGTCTTTCTATTGCCTTTACCAACATTTAGTTCTTTGTAACTTTTCTACTAGCTGAATCCTTAAATGAGAGGATTACCTTTTAGTTATTGTTTCCAAGTGGTGTTTGAGCTAATGCACTTCTAGTGTTATCAATAGGAGGAAGAGAATTTATGTTCTGAGCTACAGCAAGACGTCCAAGAGGAATGTTCAAAGTTTGGTCCAGTGGACTTAGTAAAGGTATTGCCAGTTCTCGTAAAATCCATTACCCACGGCTTGGATTTTATAATATTGCTTATTTATGTTCTGATATATATGCTATGTTCCTAGTAGTAGATGAGTTACTGACGTGATTTTGCTGACCAATATGTGCACCTTCTGGGTTTGCCAAATTTCTAAGTTATGTGGTTTTGTGTCAAGTTATTTTGCTCTTTTCACCTGTCAGTAAAGTAGGAATTCCAGGTCTTCAAGATTATAAGTACCTTGTATAATCTTAGAACAACAATTGGCTGTAAAGATCAGCTGGTAGACGCAAGTCGTAATGCAGGCAGTAAAAACAAATGTTCCAAATATTTACCTTGTTTGGTTGCTTGCTTCTTGCTGCACTTCTACATATGTGCAGTTGATTGATGTTGGGCCTTGATGCTCCTTCCATCTAGTACCCTAGATGAGCAACTATCCAAAGGAAGATTTACAGTGCATTGCCTGCTTGTTAAATTGGAATCTTTGTCAATGAAAATATGCATTATTTTTTCTTATCAGTAAAAGTATTTTTATTCATAAACATGGTCAAAACTGACCGTATACAAGGGTATACCAAAAGGAAAAGAATCTATATAATTTGATTCTCTACTAACTCCACCAATCATCTATGTAACAAAGGACTTTCTGATTCAATTTCCAAAAAAAAAAAAGGGACTTTCTGATTACACCAAAAGAAAATAAGGGAACATAGACTATTCCTCAACTGAGAGAAGCTTGATTCTACTCCTTTAAAAGCTCTCCTTTTTTTCTCTCCGGACTACCCACATTAGAGAAAGCGGAATCACTTCCCAAGCCCGTCGTCTTCTCCTCCTCCCGTTCTTCCAACTGAACATCAAATCCTTCACGGTTTTTGGCATTGCCCAAGTTGCGCCAAACGACATAAACATATCCCATTATAATCTCATGGTTAGCTCACAATGTAGAAGAGGATGATCCACGTGATCGCCCCCCTCCTTGCACATGTAACACCAACACAAGTTGACCTTCCATTTTCTTAGATTTCCACTATCAAAATCTCCCCTCTGGTAGCTAACCAAGTGAAAAAACACACATTCCTCAGTGCATTTGGAACCCATATTGCATTATATTGAAAACAAGCTCCTCCATAACCAACAATTTCTCATAAAAGGGCTTGACCGAGAACACTCCATTATTTCCCAGGCCCCACCACTAAACATCGAAATTATCTGTCATATTGACTTGTCTATGAAGTAACGCTAATAATCTTTGAAACTCACTCATTTTCGAGTCATGAAAACCCCTTCTAAATCTCACATACCAAAAAATCTCTCCATCTTGTGTCCCTCTAATTTGTTGAATTGTCTAGTCTCTTTGGCAAGTCATTCTGTATAAACTTTCAAATTCATCTTTCAATACTATGTTCTCACACCAGTTATGTCCCCCAAGAATAAAAACTCCTCCCATCTTTGAACTTGAATGAGATATTTTGGATAAAATTATCTCATCCCTTCATGATATTCCTCCACAAACCACAACCAGAAGTCAAAACGATATATTTAGTCTTCCACCACCCTTCCATACTCCCATATTTATCAATTATCACCCCCTTCCACGAAGCCTGGACCTCCATCCCGAACCTCCACAACCATTTGCCAAGTTAAGCTTTATTAAAAATTTTAAATCTTTAATCTTGAGTCCTCCCCATTTTTTAAGGAGATGACAGTCTCCCGACACACTTAGTGAAATTTCCTTGCCTCATCCACCGTATCCCAAAGGAAATTTCTCTAAATCTTTTCCAACTTATCGGTGACCGAAGTTGGGACATGTAGTAAGTGGGAATGCTCGATAAGGTGCTCTTCATAAACACTTCCTCCTACCGTTTGACAAATAATTTTTCTGCCACCCTGCTAGTCTCTTCTCGACCCTTTGAAGAATCAGATTCCACACCGCATGATCCTTGTCCGAAGCACCTAGAGGTACTCCAAGATATGCAGTCGGAAAAGTCCCAACCCTATGATTCAAGGCTCGAGCCAGCGAAATAATGTCATCCACCTCCTCAACAGGAATAATCTCATACTTCCTCAAATTAGTATTAAGGCCTGACACGGCCTGAAATCAAGTTAGAACTTGACCTAACGAACCCAATTGAGTCTCAATTGTATCACAAAAAAAGTTAGGTATCATCTGCGAACAACAAGTGAGACACCGATCCTGTCCCTAGATCCCAACGTAGCATCAAAACCCTTTAGATAACCCGTCAAAACAGCCCTGTCCATCATCCTGCTTAGAGCTTCCATAACTAGAATAAACAACTTCGGTGGAGATAGAGAGTCCCCTTGTCTTAAACCCCTCGAGCTCCCAAATCCGCAAATCCCAATTCAAACACAGGAAATATCACCGAAGAGATGCAAAAATAAATTCATTTCCTCCACTTCTACCCAAATCCCATTTGAAGCATGATGGAATCGAGGAATTTCCCGTTCACATGATTGCAAGTCTTTTCAGGGTCAAAATTTGCAAAAAGCACCTAACACTCTTTGCTTTCTCCTAAAATCCACCACTTCGTTTACCACCAACGCTGCATCTAAAATCTGTTTGCCTTCCACAAAAGCATTCTGTGAATTAGAGATACATTCATCCAGAAACTTCTTAAGTCTTCTTAAGTATGATAGAAAGCATTTTAGAAATAATATTGTGTGTGCTTCCGATTAGACTAATAGGTCTATAATCCTTCATACTTGTAGCTCCCTTCCTTTTAGGGATGATGACAATGAACAAGGCATCCATACTTTTTTGAATTCATCCTGATCTTGGAACACCGTAATAGTATTTATCACATCAATTTGACTACAGCAGTGCTAGAAAAAAATCAAAGAGAAACCATTTGGGCCTGAAGCTTTGTCATCCGCACAACATTCCACTACTCTTTCACCACCTCCTCCTCCTCGATTTTCCTTTCCAACCACTCACACTCCACTCCGATATGACTGAACCCTAAACCCTAAACCCCCAAAGTAGGCCTCCACTCTGCTTCCTCCGTAAACAAATTTTCATAAAAATCTACAACTGCCCCTCTACTTCCTCCTCCCCCACATAGTTTACCTCATTGATCTCCACCGATTCTGTAAAGTTGCTCCTATTTGCAACTGCTGCGAATATGAAAGGATTTTGAGTTAGAGTCTGCTTCCTTCAGCCATAACGCCTTTGATTTTTGTCTCCATCTAACCTCCTGGGCCAAGTCCAAGTCCGCTAGTTCCTTTTCAACCCTATTTTTCTCTCCTTCTCCCTCTCTTCTAACTCTCTTCCCGCCTCTACCCTCTTCAAATTCCCTACTTCATTCATAATCTCTCTCATCTTCACCTCTACCTTCCCAAACACCACGTTGTTCCACACTTTTGCTTGCTTTGAACAATTTCAACTTCTTGGCTAGCCTAAAGATGGCCTCCTCTCCACCACATAACTGTTCCACCTGTTAGCCACTTTATCCCTGAAATCCGCCACACATTCTCAAATCTAAAAAGATATCATCCGCCTTCCTCTACTGCCATCCGGTGAATGGTACGAGAACATTCGCGGAATAGGTGAACCTCGATTCCTCCCACGAAGTAGATACAAGGAATCCGTCTAACCTCGATTTAGATGATGAGTCCTTCGATCTGGACCAAGTGAATGAGGCACCTGTTAAAGGAAAATCAATAAGAAAATGGTTATTTATAAAGTCCGGAAACTCCTCCATGGCCCTAAACGCCATCCTACACCCAAGTCTCTCCTCCAGGAATCTTATGGTATTAAAATCTCCCCTAACACCCAAGGTATATCCCATTTTCCCATACTAGCACCTAACTCCTTATGCTTCAGCTCTCTGAATACTAGATAAATAAGCACAACTGATTGTTTTAAACAGTTACACAACGTCCTTTCATGTGAATAGGTATAAATCGACAAATTGTGTGCTTGTTAGGCATCCATTCTTTTTCTTCTGATGTCTGGAATTTCTTCTAATGTCATATAACACCATTTATACTGGGGGCTATTTTGAGTGGTTATTCCTGTTTTGATGCTCCCCTTTCCAGTGGTCCAGACAGTGGTTGTATATTTGCGTATGTAGTTCTTTTTTACTGCCAGTCTGCTGGCGACAGGAATTTCTTCCCTATTTGTGGCATGTGGAGGTGGAGCTCAAGGAGTTAAGGTGTTTTATGCAGAGTTGTTATTCCTGTTTTCTTACTCTCCTGTCCCAAGAGCAGGAGTAGCAAGTTCAAATAGATTATTATACCAGAGTTGGACAAACTAGTGTTTAAGTAGTCATTTGAAATTTGAGAAATATATGGTTAGTTTACCACAAAGAATAAGATCATTAAAACTAGTAAAAATTTGTATTGGTTAGTATCCTTGAAAGTTTGCAATTTAGGGAAAGGAGTTGCAAAAGATTAGGACAGAGAAAAATGAAATGTCTAACTTATGGATTGAGAAAGATATCACAGTAGGCTTCTGGTGGTTTATCTCATTCATTGGTTCGCTTTTGCAGGTGTGTGAGAATCATCCACAAGGGGTTATTTTGGTCAAATTTAAGGATAGAAGGGATGCGCATAGGTGCATTGAGGCAATGAATGGACGCTGGTAAGTCATTGCTCCTGCCTCTGAAACTTTTGGCATTTCATGCTGACTGCATTGAAGTTCTTTACCGAAACTTAGTAGTCCCTTTGTCATTTTGTATGACATTTTTTCCTTTTTAGTCTGTTGGCAAAAAGAATGATCTTTTTATATTTGGTAAGTCTTTAGTTTTGAGCTATTGACCCTAGATGATATGCTCTTACAGCCACAAAAAGGTCATGACGTGTTAAGACCACAAGTTCCAATGGTAATTTTGATGTACAACAAGTTTTAAACTTCATGTCTAGTCAAACACAACCATATAAAATATAATGGATGGAGAACGTATGAACAGCCATGTATGTTGTTTATCTCGTGAAGTTGCTTTCCTCTATAGACACAACAGAGTAATCAGCACCTGCTACTGCTAGAGCTTCACTTTTGTTCCAATATTATCCTTGTTTTTGTTTATGTATCTGATTTATATTCGTTGATCGCAACAGGTTTGCTGGTAGGCAAATCCATGCTAGTGAGGATGATGGATCTGTTAACCATGCTTTAGTCCGAGATATAGATGAAGAAACTGATAGATTGGAGAAGTTTGGAGCTGAACTTGAAACTGCTTCATAAATGTGCTTCTCCATGTGGAAATAGTAGCAACAATTATTTTTGCTTGCTATACAACCCATACCATCTATGCACACTCTTTGTCTAGGTATCTGTTTTCAGAAAGATCCTAGCTTTCGTGCTGTGGTTAGTCTCCAAGATCTTGCAAAAAGTGGTTCATAGATGTGGTAGGAGATCAACTCGTCGCACTCCAACTAGATTTGTAATTGCAAGTATTGGGTCATCTCCTACTTTTCTTTGGGAGTAACATGTGACATGTTCAGTTGGAATGAGGAAGTTGTCTGTTTTTCCTGCTTTCAGAACTTGACATGTTATATGTAGTTATTGTAGCTGCAAAAATTTGTTTGATGATTGCTCTTCTTTGTTTTCTCCATAATGTCAAACTGGAGTTGTATGGTATAATACTTTTTCAAAGAAATGTACTGTTTATGTTTAAATTGTGGAACTCCATCAGGGTACATAAAGTTACAATACGGATTCACGTTTTGTAAAGCTCACTCAGAAAGAGCGTATTTCATTCTCAGAATTTGAACCCGAAAGTTCTTTGCATGGGTAAAGCAATGTCATTCATTATACCACTCTCGTTAGTATGCGTTTGGGTAAGTAAATATATATTTCTTAATACCAAGTTTTGTGGGTTTCTCCTTTCGATTCACAGAATGTGATTTGAGACATGATGAGAGTTTATGTGTCTCGATAGAAAAGATATATTTTCTTGTGAGTATATTTTGATATGTATTAAAAGTCAAAGAATCTTTTTTACCCTTAATTTCTTACATTCTACTCAAACACTTTCATGATATAAAATGAAATCCAGCTAACACGACAGTTGTCATTTGTCAATTTTCTCCTTTGTCCCCAACTTGAAAAATTATTTAGCAGTTTTTCAAGTTTGTTTTTTATTCTATATTCTTTAAATTGAAATTTTCAAAAAATTATAAGTGAAGTAATAACTATTCCTCCGTTCTTAAAATCTCGGGTTCGAGCTCTGAGTATGAAGTCGTCATTGATATGGAGCACTTTACCCCTAGTGGACTTCCTAATGTTTTGTGCTATAATCCTTAAATTGAAAATTTTAAAAAATCAAAGATTGTGGTGGAACGGTGAGTACTCCTTAATTTATAACCACAGGGAATAGGGTTATATACATTTTCATTACGAGAAGAGGTCGTTCGGGCCTATCTAAATAGATAATATATATATGAGCAGATGCATATATAGTTACAGGCTGCTTAGAGTTGGTCACAGAATTTCTAATTCAAATTGAAATGTATAATTTTTTTTCTTAAAATAGAAAAAAAAATAACTTCGAATTAATCAAACTTCAAAATGGGTATCGGCTCGGGTGGGAAAGCTCATGTTTGGGGATAACTTTAAATAATTTCCCTTTACTCAAATAGATTACACTTTAAAACATTTTTGTTTTATTATATTTCCCTTTTCCCACACAACGGTCATATTCCCATCAAAGTCACAAATATGACCGTTGCACCCCACCCCTAGCC
>JACEIK010000494.1:0-23503 GCA_018107945.1 Datura stramonium | reverse complement strand
TTCACTTTAGATCTTCATAAGAAAAACTCTCCCAAAATCTCATCAAAACAAAAATGGGGTTCACAAGTTATGCAGAAATTTCCGAATCCCTTTACCGTACTCGAAAATTCTTCCTTTTATGTAACTACATTCTTCTTGGTGCAGCTTCCAGCTGCATTTTCTTGACTCTTTCTCTTCGCCTTATCCCATCTCTATGTGGCTTCTTCCTCATCCTCCTCCACGTTATCACAATTGGGGGCGCGGTGTTTGGGTGCTCCGCGGTTTCCACTTCCTCGAGTATGGGGAAATGGTATGCACCCCACATGGTTGCAACTGTTCTGACTGCGATTCTACAGGGCTCTGTATTCGTGCTGATCTTCACCAGGACGGTGGATTTTCTTGGGAAATTGAAGTCTTATGTTAGGGAAGAAGATGGTGACATGATTTTGAGATTGGCTGGTGGATTGTGTGCATTGATCTTTTGCCTTGAATGGGTTGTGCTTACACTTGCTTTCTTCTTGAAATACTATGCTTATGTTGAAGGTGATGGTAATGTTGTTGGTGGATCAATTTCTATGAAGAGAAGTGCTAAGGTTCAAGATGAGGAAGATATCAAGAATTGGCCATGGCCTTTTCAAGTCTAAGTAATATGTAATTGGTCTTTTCTTGGAGATGTTTTGGTGGGGCTGGTGGTTAAAGCTATATTAGCATAGCTTCAATGATTTGTTCATTCATTTGTGTTTATCTGGGTTTTTTCTCCTTTACATTTGTTGTGGTGTTTGAGGGTAGGGAGTGTGAGTTGTGTGTCCTTATTTGGTTCATCTACATAATGATATATATGATTTGATCAATGAATATTAAAATAGAATCAATGATTTGTCATTAATCATTTGATATAGTATTCAATACAAAGAAAAGAAGCATAATCTTAAATTGCAAGGGAGATAAAAAGAGTACCAAAAAGGTTCATCTTTATTGCTAATAACTAGTATGTTTTTCCATAAACACAAATTGCAAAAAGAAAAACCAAGATTCTAGTGAAAAGTAGCTTTTAACTCCCCTGCACAGACTTCATACCAACCCTCAAAAGTTTCTTAAACATAATAAACATAATATGACATTCATATCTTAATCTCTTTGCCAAAAATCCAGCTGAAAGGAACGGGGCTTTGCTGCTTGGCCCTTGCCTGTGCTCTCTCCTCCAATTTTCTAATCCGCGGAGCCAGTCCACATACATAATCTTGTGCTTTGCGTCCTTCACTGGAAAGACCGGTCAACTTTTCCACTTCCCATCTTGACACGAGGAATTCCAGAATATCTGCATAGTCCTTGGCTGTGTATACACCAAGTCGTTGAGCTACAGCAGAGAAGTGTTCAAAGAGGTTGTCATCCCTGCCGTCATACATCAGATGAGCGGGCATTGAGATCTTTTTCTTCATCATGTCACCAATACCCAATATGGCACCATCAGGGTCAACCTCGAGTAGCTTCTCGACAATCTTGGTATATGCAGTTTCATGGCGCTTCTCGTCTGCAGCAATTGAACCACATATTTGTGCTAGTTTCATATCCCCATGTTCCTTGGCGAGCCTAGCTGTGTTTCCATGTGAAATGAAGGTAGCCCTTTCTTGGAAAGAAGTGTAGATGAAACCTAGATAGGGGTTGTTTTCCGTGCGAGGATCCTGGAAATATAAGAATGCATGAAGTACAAATCAAATTGAGCATAGATGATTATATAACAAGTTCAATGCCAAGATTTCTTTTTACATGGAACGAACAGTTATAAACATGTAGGCTGTAGCTAATGTACCCACAAAATGCGGCACCAAAGCTAATGCAATGATAGTTATATTGCATTGCAACTCTATAGAGAGTACACAAGGGATACAATGGGCTAGGTTGGCAAAACTATAATCTAACAGACAAAGTGCTTCTTAAAATACCAAAAGTGTCACTGTTTTTAGATTGCTAGCAAGTAGTAAGTCGATCATCGCGAGGTTGGAGGAAATATAATATCCAAGAAAATGTAGACTGAACTACAGAAAGAGTCCAATATAAAAGGCATAACTCAATCTAGCAACTAATGAAACTTAGCAGCATCAGGTAGTGAAATTTTTTACTACTATCCCCTCTCCCAGGAAAACGAGAAAGGCTTGATAATCAGGAGGGTGTTCATGCAAAATCAGGAACTTTTAATAATTTGACATCTGAACTAACCAAACTAAGGAGAAAAAACAGAAAGCTTATGATAGGCATGGGATATGGCTCATGCAGATGGACAGACAGATGCCACATTAGGGTAACACTTGCTCAAAGCTGCTCATCTTCATCCTCATTTTGTTAAATTGTTTATATGATAGCATAAGGTCTGGTAAAAATCTTACCATCCCAGAACCAATTAGGTACTGGATTGTCTTTTCAATTGGCTTCATATCAACTCTTCCAGAAAGATAAAGATATTTGTTGAGAAGATCACCATGCCTATTTTCCTCAGCTGTCCATGCCCTAGTCCAAATAGCCCAGGGGGTGAGGCTGGCACCAGTTTCATCACGAACACCATCCAGGGTGTTTATCATGGTCTGATAAGTTGGAAGGGCCTCCTCTGTGATCATATCTCCAACTAAGACGACAAAGTAGTCGTCAGGAATTTCCTTACATCTTTCCCTTAGCTCCTTGACCTGCTCATCAAATCCCTCGGAGGCAGGATCAGGAAGAAAATCAGAAGGCTGCCAACATTTCTCGACAGGCTTTAGGTGCACCAAGATATTCTGTTCAGCCCAACCGCGCAGAGAATCAAAAATTTCAATCTTTTCTGGTGGCATGGAATGGGTCACTTGAACATGAACCTCTCGTGGAGGAGTGAATGGCTTCTTCGAATTTCCAACTTTCCTGCAATTTGTAAGCCAGAAGCGGACTTAGGTTCAAAACTTTTCACTTGGAAGACCTCTTGAGCCATAACTTAAAAGTCAAAGATCAAATCCAGTTAAGGAGGAAGGCCACAAAATACAGTAACGAAGAAGCCAAACTGAAAGCATAAAGTGTCCCTGACTTGACAAGTTCCCAAACTTTATCCCTCTCCAGTATTCATATATTTATGATGTGGTGCTAACTAAAGAGCAGGTGTCATCAAAGTTCCATTCGTATAGAAAGAATTCTTTGAATCAAGTTTTCACTCACAAAGAAAAATCTCACAGAGAAAGTATCATAATGTTGCAGTCTGCAGATTTTGACAGGAAAATGATGGAAGACAGGACCAAGAATTTATTATAAAACTTATTTTCCAAGATAAATCATAGGGGCATATATTTCTAGCAAGAGAGAATATATGGATCGCAAGATTATATAGTTAATCCATCCTAACATTGGAAGACTGAGCCTAGATATCTGAATTATCTCCAAGTAAGCACTATAATTTAGTTTAATCTCAGTCAACTTATGTTTTATTATAGGGGGCTAAACTTGTCGCGCATATGAGTCCTTTTACTTAATTTTTTCCTAAAACTTCTATCTCTCTCCAAACACATATATTTGTAGAAAGAAAGATAATAGATCAACAAACAAGATTAATCATCCCTCAAACAATAAAACTAAGCACAATCACCTATAATTAGTATTAGTTTCTATAAGCTTGCAGAAACTAAAGCAATATAAATATGCAGAAATTTTAGTTAGCTTTTAGCAGCTGAAATACAGGAGAAATAAGTGTCAGCCGATTCCATTACTATCAAAGAAGCTGAGCTGTACCAAACAGCTATTTGCTAAGAAACCACCTACTTGCAAACAAGAAAAGAATAACGCACATAACTATAATTGGAAACATTGACTATAAGCAAAAAATTGAGAATTAAACAGAGAGCACCAGGGTCAGACCTAATTTTCAACAACAGTTGGTAAAATTTACAATTCCTGGCACCCCTCAACACACACACACCAAAAAGAAAAGTAGGACTTTCCTTAGCACCTTTCTGAATAGATATCATCTAAACAAAATAAAAAGACAAGCACAGGCAAAGCATGCATTAAACACAGCTAGTCAAAACCAACAAAATCTGAAGCATGACTAAAGCTTAAGGAAGAATTTACAGAAAAGAGAATCATTGGAGAGAGATTTGAAGCAAACGTCGAATAGAAGAAAAAGTTCACAGATCCATATATACAAAAATAAGAAAACACATCGATTCCATTTTTATTAGAACATGCATGCATTACTATCCAAAAAAGACATATTTAAGGGAGGCAAAACGAAATCCTTGATTTAACCAGGAAATACCTAGAAACGAACGATGCCATGAACAGTTAGACAAAAAGAAAAGAAGATGATTGCAAGAAAGCCGCCATGCAACAAACTAAGCAACACATAAAGCAAAACAGGACACCATTTCCCAATTCAGAAAAAGGTGACTTTTTTGTTTTTAATTTTTCTTGATAAGAGGTTCCTTAACACCAACCACCACCATTCAAAATCCAACTAATAGATACAAGAAAACCATTTTCCAATATTTGGGTAACCAAAAATTTTTCCATGATACAAACATTTGTCCTTCATATGAAAATGCACCAAGTGTAGCTAAAATTCAAGCCATAAACGCTAATTCATGAAACAGTAACAAACCAAAACGACACCGACCCACTTCCCAACGAATCAAAAGAAGGGGAAATAAACCACATTGGGAGATATATACTCATTTTCCATGATACAAACATTTTTCCTTCATATGAAAATGCACCCAATGTAGCCAAAAATCAAGGGAGTAATAAACACTCTTGAAACAAGAAAACATAAATGAAACGAAATCGAAATCAACCCACTTCCCAACGAAATCACAAGAATGGAAAACAAACCACATTCAGAAGATACCCATTTTCCATGATACAAACATTTTTCAAATTCAAATGAAAATGCACTCGCAACCCATTGTAGCTAAAAATCAAGTCATAAATAAAACGAAAAGAAACTGACCCACTTCCCGGCAAATCAAAAGAAGGGGAAAGAAACCAGAATGGGAGATACCCATTTCCTTAAAATTGAAAAAAAAAAAAAAAAAGAACTAACACAGAAGGTCTATGAATTGTTGAAGCCATGAGAACTCGATGAGATCTGATTGAAGAAGAAGCAGGAAATGGCAGCATTTTGTGGGATTGTAACGCCACCGCATTGAGGTTCAGTGCCATTGTTGATGATTTGTTTTCACCTCGAGTATTTCGCCTGCTTTTCTTTGTGATCACTGTACACTTAGCATATAGTAGGAGTGAAAGGTGGAGAGAGACAAGCGGAACAAATATATAAGGCTATAAAAGTCGACAAAAGCCAAGTGGAAATCAAATTAATTGACCTTCTAGTTCAGGAAATTTACGTCAAATGCCATTTTGGTCCTTTTGGCTTCTTCCTTTTTTTTTTGGTCTTCTTTTTCTCGGTTCCGGTATTTGCATTGAAAATCCACTAATTCATAATTTATCACTTAAAGAATTATTTGGTTGGAAAATAAGTTATTTCAGAATTAGTTATCTCGTTATGAGATGAAAATTGCCCCCATTCAGTGGTTCCCGTACCACCATAATGGCATAACATCGAAAGAGTGATCGGAACCTGTTCCTGACCAGCTCGTAAGTAGCATCCAACTGCTGGTCGGCATAGCTAAGCGTCAAAAGCAAGTCTTTTGAATTGTCTGAAATTTTATGTCAATTAAATGTGAGATAAATCCAGCCAAAAATTAATTCCGGCACTATTTACCCCTTATTCCTCGTACTAAACGAGCCCTTAGTTTCTAATGTATCCTTATAGCCATTTCTCCAATACAGTTTTCAAAAAAATTGACCGTGTTATATTCAAATTGTGATATAGTAAAATTATCATTTTATTTATGACTTTTTAAAGAGTATACCAAGTCAATACTGAATAAGTAAAGATGAACGAAAAAAGTGTAATTAAGAGGGAAGCATTTTCTACCGAAAGTCCATTTAGCTTCTTTTTTTTTAATTTTTCATTTAGTATCTGATACATCATTAAAACCCCATCAATCTAAATTCATAGCGTGTAAAACATAATTAAGGAGTAAACATTCCCTAAAAGAAACTTTTTTAATGCTCGAGAATTTTTCGATCCTTCTAACTTTCGATTATTCGTATTGAAGTCTCGAATAAATTTGAGTTTGGCCACCATAAAACATGATTTTTAAAAAAATACAAATTTATACTTAAAATTTAAATTTAACAACACCGGTATTCTAAACTAAGGGTTTAATACCCATGGAATTGTCTATAATTCAGTGGGTATATAAAGTTATAATATACAACTAATATTATATTTTTAGGTGGAAAGATTCTATATTATTTTTGTATTATTATTTGACCAACTAATTAATTTGTCTGGGGTTGAAAAAAAATTAAGAGATATTTTTTAAATGTCTAACAATAAAATAAATTTCAGTATAATTTTATTACTTGAATGTAGAAAAAACGATAATGTGCAGGTAAATTTTATTTTGATTTAAAAAAATTAATATAATTTAAATTTTAATTCAACTAAGCTTAATTTTAGCTTTTTTTTTAGTTTTTAATTTGTTTATTTAATAATGATATATGAAAATATAAAAATAATATTTCAGATTCTTGAGTCTCATTTTGTATCACTTGCAGCTTGTTTGGATTATTTATTAACTATTATATTACGTCGTTAGTTTAAATATAATATTTATTTTAATTATTATTTAATTTTATTATATTATATAGTTAAGTTCATCATTACATAATGATGAGAAAATGGAGATTAATTTGATGTAATCAGCGTTGTTATCTTCTTCTTTTTTATTATTTGTGTTATTTATTATTTAACAGTTCTATTTTATCTTTCGAAAAGTAATTATATCCTTATACTCTCACAAATAAATTATATTTGCTCCTACATTATACTATTTTTAACATACTTGCCTTTTTCGTTCAACTTGAAGGTCACGTCCAAACACGTAATTGCTTATTTATACAAACGATTTGAGATCATCTCCCAACTCGGACATTTGTCACTCTAGCATTCATGGCAAAGAATAAAATTCAGTTTGAATCGTAAAGACTACACGACTCATTTTAAAAAAAATAGTTTAAGAAAACATAAAATATAAAATTTATAAATACAATATTTAAGTTTATTTTAATAAAATAGAAATTATTGATAAAATATTATTTATTCATTATATTATATAATTATAATATATTAATATACAATTCAAATTTTAAAAAATTCTAATTTAAATATCAAAACATTTTATTGTTTACACTTTGATACACTAAATGTCAAATGAATAATTTAATTTATAAAGGACACAAAGGATTTAAAGAAGTCATTTGAATAGAAGAAAATGGTATTTTCAAATCTTTTATGTGTAAAAACCCATAAAACAATAGAATAAAAATAAATAAATAAAATACATAGCTTTAATTAATTGAATATTCCATACCTTTTTTAAAGCTTTATCAACACACATTGAATAATTTACACCAAATAATATTTTTATGTTTATGGAACATGCAAGAGTTGAAGAGTTGAAATGAAAGAAGGATGAAATGAAAGTCCATACAAGGGAAACAGTCTTTAAAGCAACATAAAAGATACATTTATACCAACTCATATTCTCCAAAAAGCAATAAAACATAAAACTGTAAACACATATAGGATGCTAGATGTTATATACAGACAGTGAATATATGTTTTCTCTGTAATCCTAAAGACACATTTCTAGTCAGCCATCTTCTCAACTGTGAAGAACATTTTGATTTTTCTCAAGTTTGAAAATTGATGCACAGCAACTTATAAGACAGAATATAAATGTAACAAAACCTAGTGTACATGAGCAGGCATCTATTATATCGGAGGTAGCCTGAAATAATGAACTTGAAGTAGGGCGAAAGATACAAGAGAGTCTAGATACTCATTCATGTTTGTAACTGCAGTCTTGCTGTGGCTGGATGGAAACTGAAGAAGTTTTCTGGCATGCTTGTACGGGAAGTCTCATGCAGATTGATGGTCTTTCCAGAAGGTGGCAAACACCTCTTGGAAAAGAATGTCGCAATGCTCTTAGTCCTGCTGCCTTTTTCTGTAAATAATCAAAGTTAAGACGACTTTACATGGAGGAAGAAAGAAGTCAATAGCAGATGCTACCTTCCTCGCTTGACCAGTAAACAAAGAAAACGAAGCAGAAAATTTTGTATTTTCATTTAGTCCCAACACTGGATGATGTTTCATCCAAGGGGGGAATAAGGTGGAATTGTCCCATGGGAACAAATGCCAATAGTACATGAGGAGGCTCATACCAGGTGATATTGATAGTCAAGCTTCACAGAACATCCTTTCTAACCTGTAAAAGCAGGAAAAATGCAGTATCAGTCAACTAGTATACTTCCAGGTAGCAAGATTGAAAACGACAAACAAGAGAACCGAAACATTGCAAGGATCAAAATCTTCCTGGATCAGAGGCAATAACACGACAAACAAGTAAAACTGATGTCAAAAGTAACATACAGTTGTGCACTTCTGTAGAGCAACCACATAAGAGCAAGAACGACTAACGATTCTCATCTTGTACACGATGTGACTCGTTTATGAGTTATCCTACGAACTGGAAATCTTTTGTCAAATCTTATACCCTTCAGGTTGCAGAGGTCACTTTTATGTAAATAAATTTTAACAGTAACCCAGACTGAGAAAAGAGATATATGTCGGAAATCACCTGCCATCTACCATCAATAAACTCTGCTATCTCCACTTTGTTTTTCAGTTGGGACTTCCCTATGCTTGGGAACTTAAGTTTGTAAAGACTCCACCACCTTGTTTATACCATGTGAGCATGACTGAATAACAGATACCTGAAAGGGGGTGCAAAAGTCTTGTAAGCAAGAAACCCGCTCTCGGTTGGTTAGAGAAACCAATTCCCTAAACAAGGAAGAGGGATCGCAAAAAGAAAAGTAAAACTTACAACTTGATGTAAATCTGAGTCCGCCAGAGCAGCTGAAGATGCTATTTGTGGAGTACTTGCCTTGCTGCCTGATGAGCTAGCCTCAGAATCCGCCTCAATCACGTCATTACAAGTGGATATCGGTATAGATGAATGACCAGGAAATGAACAGATAGCCAATGCCCCCAGGCACATTTGTTCAACTTTCTCATTACCAGTCAATTCATCAGCCAATAACAAGGGAGCTTTCTCATGCATAAGATTCAATATAATAAGTGAAGCTTGTTTTCCTAAGAGCCTGTTCAGTCAAAGTTGTGAAGATATTTCTGCTGCGGAAGCAGCACCACGAACTCTTCACTCGTCCATTCTTTAATGCAGAACTGGATAAAATTTTAGACCCTTCTGCATCATGAGATTCCCTTTGTCAACTTGTACACCTGCATGATGAAGGTGAACAAGTTCAAAGGACTCACATAAAGAATTGTTAGGTTTTCTGTTTCTTTTTTCCTTTTGGGAAGATATAGTCGTGCACCTCAGCAGTCAGAGCAAACAAACTTATAATTTATGAAAAATCACCATTGCTCTCAGCTTCTCTCAAGCGAATAGCTTTTGGAATAATGCATGATATAAGAAGTTGGTTATATTCATTACTAGTGTTATTACTATAGATATACAACTCCTGCTGCAGCTGAAGGTTGCAGCAGTAGGCCTCTTCCCTTTATGTAAGTAGTGAAGTAAAGTTCCCTCAAATGCCAAAAGAAAACCATCATTTAAGTATACCTAGTAAAACTAAGAATGTTGAAACTACAACATATAAAATGGAACAAAGGAGTATTATTATTTAGTACTCATGAACCCCATCTCAAGACCAAGTACTCAAGAAAATGATAGATGGTTCATAGATATCATAATTCAGGCAAGTGTGGAAGATGCAAGATATTCAGGAACAATACTAAGGAATATGTGTCATCATCAGCAGGGTTAAGATTATTAAACGCGGATTGCTGCATGCTTATAACACAATATTGGCAAATCATGTAGGGATGGCAATGGACGGGAGTGGGTGCGGATTTTTATGCTATGCGGGCGTAGTGGGTATTAGGCTATGCGGGTGTGTGTGTATGTGTTGTCGTGTTTGAAATTATTATTTTGTAAAATTGATGTATGCCGGGTTGCGGGGCAGAAATAACATGGTATAGATGCATTAAGGTCTTAGCCAAGTCTTTTTTCTTTTTAATGACATTTCTGTTTAACAAAACACAATTAGCTGTTTAACAAATTAATTCAATTCTCAATCCTAATTGCTACTAAGGTGGGTAAGAAATCAATTGTTGTAACAATAATGCACTAGTTAGTGTGTGACTTTGTGATATAATTAATTATTTGTATAAGTTTAAACAGTTTGGTAGCTTAAATATCATCCTGTTCATTTTGATACATTAGGATGTAGTTAGGAGATGCAAAAAACTATATGGAGTAAAGGAGTTTTGTAACTTAAAAATCATTTTGTTCTAATTACCTGGAATGTTAGTTTGGATAGGCTAGACTGTTCACTAAAAGCAAGGTGGGGCCTTTTATTTTTAAATTGTTTAGCAATGAAAATTTTATCATCGTAGAAATTATACATTACTGATTTTCTTTTTTGACAATACAAATCAATTTTTAAAAAAATAGTAAACTATGCAGTGCGGGTTAAAGTTTTTGCAGGTTTGCCCGCCGCAGCACCATTGCCATCCTAAAATCGTGCAAGCACAAACTCATCAACCAAGGAAATAGAACAGTCTGTGTTCCACAATGTATTATCATAATGTGTAGGTTATTCAGTAGTTTTCATACTGAAAAGAGTAAGTTGAAGTCTGGCGTACACCTCTTCATCTAGAGATACCCATCACCCAGCACCAAAAACCCATCTTCACTTTCATCTTGATCTTCACATCTTGAAGATATTCTTCCTCCAAACATTCATTATCATCTTTATCACAGTCTGACAGACTCTCACCAGGTTCCTCTATTTTAATCAGTTGTCAGTAATCATCATAATTCACAGAATGTTTATAGAAAACAATCAAAGAGAAATACCTCTTCCCATTCCTCATCACTATCAACCTCATAATCTAAGTCTGGATCCATTCTGAAGGGGTGACGTCCTCCAACAACTTGGCTGATGTGAAAAGTCACAATATCAGTAATAGAGGAAAGGAAAAAATGGAAAGAAAACATACCCAGTGACACCCATATGATCATAGTAACACTCAAAATATTGATAATGGAATACTACACTGTCAAAACTTAATATGGAGATTGAATTTATTTAAATCACATTAAAATAGCTGAAGACAATGTCATCTCCAAAAGGAAAATACTCACTAAATCAGAACAAAAGAGTTCATCTAGAAAATGTTTCATTAGAATTAGTAGAAAGACAGACTTATGCTAGTAGGTTGAACACTTAAAAGAAGACCCAATAATACTCTAATATTTGCCAGAAACACATACAGGCAAGGGTTGTAGGGTAACTTTCCTAGCACCAAAACTTTTGTGTTTGTTTGACTGTTTATAGATATATAAACACACAGTCGTATTTCTCTGCACTGAAGAGTTCACCACTGGGAACTTTAACAAAGAAAGAATTCTAACAATCAACTAAATCAAAGGTCAAATTACTGTAGTTGATAATATATCAGATGCCCCAACACACATAATCACGGATTGGATTGATTTTCAACAAAATATTGATCCTGAAGTAAAAGGTAATAGCTCCATCAATAAGATTGATAATGAAGCTTTATCATGATCTATTTTGATAAAACTTGAGTGCACCTTACATGAATCCTTAACATAGCTCACCTTTTCTTGGGCCAAACACCATAAAATGCAGGCCTATGACACTTATCAAACTGCAACAATTGCCTCCTCAATAAGCCCTTCTGAAAGCAAGGAATAGTATTGACCTCAACGGCATTACATAATCTGGTATTACTGGTAAGTTCCAGCCCATCCATCTTCTGCTTTCTCTGTATTATCCTCCTTCGTCTGATCACTCCTCTACTGGCTGTTAGCTTAATTTCCTTGACTAAATCAGTCTTGGGCTTTCGACGGATTCCCCAATGAACTTTACCTTTTGGGCCAGTTGACGACTTCAAGCAATACTGTGAAGTTAGATGTGACCTGCAATGTGAATCCAACAATGTTTATATAAATATAAAAGAAAACAAAAGAAAAAGAAAAACATCACCACATTAAAATGAAAGAACACAAAAAATTCTTCCATAAATCATCAGCATTAAGGTCATCATTGTGTGTAAGGACTGAGTCCATAGACAGAGTAACAGGTCAGGCATCTTTTCCAGACACTGAGGCAAAATCAGAAGCTGGCTCATCTAAGGACATTTATTCTGGGAAGAAGAGTAAGTTTTGCTTCTTTTGAAAGCGCTCCATCATTGAAGCTTGCTTTTGTAAATGAGATTGCCTTTTAACTTCAGCTTCTTCTTTTCCTTGGCGTCGATCTTTCTCAATTTCTTCTTGTTCTCTCATCATCTGCTTTTCAGTTTGGAATTCTTCTTTTTCAAGCCGCTTTTCCTCTTTCTCTGCTTCACTTTAGCAGATTTTAACTCTTTTCCTGCACATAGAGATTTAGCCATCAAAAGGATCAATCGGGGACTTGTGCAAAAGGCATAGCCAATTATCACAAATAAGGGTAATGAAAATCAATGGAGTTTGATATGCTTCTTTTATCCAACAGTACAGCACTACTAGTTTCATGCGTATCAAACCACCAATAGCACACTTCTAGATCGCTAACAGCAACAAGGTTTATCAACAGGTTGAATCAAATGACTCACACTTTTCAACTTTTCCTTTTGAACTTCACGCTCCATCCTTTTCTTCTCTTTTTCAGCTTCTAGTTGTTTCTTTCTAATTGCTTGATCAAAAGTTTCTCCTCCTGTTTTGCTGACTTCTCCAGCCCTTTATCAATCAAGAGATTTGTAAACAATTGGAAAGAGGACAGATATAGTAAAACAATACGAGAAAAATAGATTCCACGCCACATTTCAGCACCATTTTTCTGTTCCATGCTTGTAACTAACAAGCGGATATCTGCCTCATTTAATACTTTGCTAAGCTTTTCAGAAGCCTTCATTTGTTCTTGGAGTTTTAGTTTTATCAGTTTCCAACACTTCTAGTGCAGACAGCAAAGCTGTCTGATGACAAAACACAAGTACTTCAGCTTATCAAGATTCTAAGCTCGTTGAAAGACAATGAAATAGATCATCCACTTGTTAATGCTTTTCAAATTACAAAGCAAACCAACCCAGCAAATGTTATAGAAATGAACCTTGTTATTAGACCAAAAAGATGCGTGGCAACAACAACAAACCCAATGTAATCCCACAGGTAGGGTATAGGGAGGGTGGGAGTGTATGCAAACCTTTAACCCTACCTCAAAAAAGGGTAGAGGCCAAAAAGATCTTAAGGGAATTGCATTAAAGGAATAATGATATGAGCTTGATATCAAATGGATAAGAATAGTGGAGTCTACCAAAAAGAAAAATCAAATATATGACCATATTTCTGAATCATCCATATTCTGTTTGTGTTCATGGCTGCACAACTAGAAATACTTAGTCGTGCTGAAAGCCTGACCAAGTACATCCAGAATACAAGCAAACCAAATAAGTCAATGTTTAGAACCAGCAGTACCACAAATTATGCCATAAAGAATGTGACACCTTAGCATGAGACCCATATATGTACACAAAATATTGCAAGCTCAATAGAACGCCTTCTTCACAACAGATAGATTGACATGTAAAGTTATCAGTATTCACTCACCAGAGACAGCGGTAATTCTCTCATGGATTTTCCGACAAGTCAATGAATCTTCAGAGTAGCCGGACTGATTTCGGCAACAATTTAAGGTCTCATTTATTATAAAATAAAAGGAATTGCATTGGCATTAGCATGTCATTTATACTACCTTGTAGATTGAAACAAATGAGAGAAAACTGTATCATGAACACATTGAAGGAGATAAATTGTGGGCAAAGTTGTTGTATATGGAGTTTCCACTTTCTAGAATCAGATCCATTCACTAAATTCATGCAAAAAGCTCAGCCACCTGATTGAAAGGTTGAAGCAGGTACAGTATTGAGTAACTAGCATAACTATGCATGATAACTAGAAAGTTCCATATCTACATTAAATCTAATCACTGAAAAGACATTAAACGTGGGCAGATACACAATTGAAACAAGACACTCATTTGACACATCAAGCAACATAGTGGATGCGATCTAAACATTAGAAGAAACAATCAACATAATACGCCACAGAAAAAATCTACAACAATCATTTGAAACATCTATTAACACTAAAAGTTACCATAATGAAACACCCACGTTCCAAAACAATACAATCGTTTTTAGAAAATCGATAAACCAGGAAAGCAAGTTTCTCTAATAGACATAAATGCAAGTCAAATAGTGACATTGGTAGAAGATCCAAATGCAAATTTCAATACTCATATAAAAGACACCCAAAATCTGAGGATTCAAGAGTTGATATAAAGATCTGAAACACATTTTTATCAGTTATAAGGATCTAAAACACACTAGATAACATAAATTTGAAAATTTCACCTCCCAACACCAGAGCAGACTCAAATTCATCCTCCAAAACATCAGCATCTGCATTTGGAATTCCGTAAAACATCCTCTGCCCAACCAAAATCACAGCACTTTTTACACTAACCTCTTCACTCACTATCACTAATCTTCTCAAAATCATATCCCACCAATTTGGATAACGAAGATTACTTTCCTCAACATGCAAGCAATCACAGAGTTCAACCCGAAACCTTTCATATTCTCCACTTCCACCACTTTCTTGTCCAACACTTCCCTATAATACCCCAACAATCCCTTCATTTCCTCTTTTAACGCCTCGATTTTAGCCGCTTTCACTTCAGGACTATCCATTACTAAACTAGCTCTCTTCCTTTTCATCGTCTTCTTCACTGGTCCACTGCTTCGATCTGAAACTTCCATCTTCACTTCATCCACACAGTCCATCACCATCGGCTCCGACATTGCTCCAATTCAACTGAAATACACCAAGTTCTCAAAGATTCTGAAACCGATTCGAAACTTCTACAGGAAAGATTCAATCAAAAACCCTAAAATTGTGAGAAATGAGGAGACAGGAAATAGTGGAGGGATAGAGAAGAGTGCCGCGTGTTTGTGTGTTTGTTTTGTAAAATTTTAAAATTCATGAAAATTTTGGGATTTATTTTGTTTCCCGCCTATTGGTGGGAATAATTTGCCAAGGGATTTTGAGTTTCGCGCCTGCTGGGGAAAAAAATGAACCCGTTTCTAATTTTCGCGCTCTTGCGATGAATAACGATCCTCTTCAGATAATTCATTCAATTCCGATATTCAAACAGTCCTTAATTGATGCGTCACTACAAAAAATTATATTTGTGTAGCATTGATATTACATTGTTGATAACTAATGCAAATTGATATGATTATAAAATTTCATATTTTGATACTTAAATATTAGTTGAAAGTGATACTCATATTTATCACTACAAATTTAAATATTAATTGTTAAGTAGACCCAAATAAAATAAAATAAATAAAAAAACCTCAATTATCAATTCAATTTCAATTCAATTCAAATTCAAAATTAAAAATTTTAATAAATTAATGATTGTGATTCGTTAGTGGTGTCATTTCGAAGTTGTGGTTGAAATATGATAAAGAATTAAGTATTGCTTCTTTACTTTATTGGTCCTTTTATTTTATTGATTTGAAATAGTATAGCATAAAAAAAAAGTATAAACTAGTTATTCGTAGTGAATTAATCAATAACATATCAATTTTGCATAAGTTTGTATAATTTTATATATTTTTTATATTGTTTGTTTTTTGTTTTTGGGGTTTTTTTTTTTTTATGAATTTTGAGTTTTTTTAATTTTTTATTTTAATTTATGATATTATATAATATTGTATATGACTTTGTATGCTATGTATATCATTATTGTGGAAAATTTTTTTGGCTATACGAGTGTAAGTTAAAAATACGGCTATGTGGATGTAATATTATATATTGGAATGTATATTTTTAAAAATATCTTTAATTTTTTTAATTTTTTTAATTTTTTTAATTTTTTTAATTTTTTTATATATATATATATATATATATATATATATATATATATATTGCTTCAATTATCATATTATTTATTTTTTGTTACTTCTTCTTTTCTTAATTGTTTCCGACGTGATTTCTTCACTACTATATTTATTTACATATTTGATTCATCTTTCATTTTATCTTTCTTTTCTAAAAGCTGAAAAATATATTTGACTATAATTAAAAAGTAAAATTAATCGCACGATAAAACATTAAAAAAAGTATGTTAAAATTTTTGTGTAATATGAATTTTACTTATTAAAAATGTAAAGAACTATTATTTAACTTACACAATTTTGACAATTTTATTTATTATTTACCAATATTTTAGATATTGTAGTTCATTATGTTTAAAATTGTAATTGTTTCTACGTAATAAATAAGTTATTATTATTATTTAACAATTTATTATTATTATTATTATTCGTAAAGTCTAACTATTTATGTACAACTCAATATCTATGATAGTATGTGAATCAACGACTCTCTTTTGCTCTTTGAAGACTTGAAGTCATGTTTCACATTGAATTGCTGTAGAGCGAACTCGGTTGAAGATGACGGAGCACTATTAAAAAGGAATGCATGTTAGTTGAAGCGGTGTCATGTGGCATTAATATTTGCTTCATCAAACAAATATTAAGTCACATAAAACTCATACTTGTAAGTATAATTTAAAGCGAGATGTGCTAACATAATTTGACATATGATTTGATGGTCTTGATACTTAGTTTGTGCTTTGAGGTTCCTTGTTTGAATCGTCATTCATTTTTATTTGCAATCTTATGAAAAATGATAAGAAAAATACTGACCATAGAGATTCAAACACGGGAAGCTAAGTTTACCTGAAAAGTTTTATACACTCATCAAACTAGTGCACCAAAATGCCTTTTGTGTTCGAGGCTATACAAATAAATATATAATCTTTATGTGTATATTTGTACATTTTCTTTTTTCAAAATTAACAAGTGCTTTCTGGCGCGTTTACCACGTTGACATTGTAAACTTTAATAGGTTTGAGGGGCTCGAGGGTATTATATTTGTTGGGTGATAAGACTATTTCTACTAGGAACATTAATGTGGTGCTCCCTTTTGGATAGTGGGAAATCGATTGCAATACAACTTGGTGAAACAGACCAAAATAGAGTTCAATATATTAGTTATTTCACCTTTTATTACGCATAAAATTGTCACATCCGCCTTGGGAGGGTATGGTAGCACAGTGCCACATGTGGGGACTGACTGCTAGACTCACGAGTCTAAGCATGCAGTGCTGGCTGGCTCTAGTAACTACGTTCACGGAATCAACGCAGGCTATACAAGCGAGTGTAATACGGCCTCAGAGCCGACAATGTATATAGCCCTTGTACTATAACATCTTAACCGGAATCGCGCATCACGTATAGGGAAACTGTCTGCGGGCCGGCAAAGGCCACCGTGGCGACTAGTTACGCCACGAATCAAAACCGCCGGATGTTAAGCAGTGCGTATTGTGCGACAATTCGCCATTCTTGCTTGGATAGCGCCGCCACGGCCAACATAAACAACTAAACATGCGCACGGCCCATGGCCGTAGCTGACTAACCACGGGAGATATATACATGTCTACTTCGAGCCCTGCAGAATGCGATAAGATGGTCGGGACGGGGGCCCCCGACCTACATACTATACATCAAAAGATAAATGATATAAACCTACGGCATCAAACTCGGGATAACGGGTGATCACTCTGCGGCGCTGGGATCACGAGGGATCGGCTCTTCGTCTATAGGTACTGAGAGGCTAGTAATGCGGTGTCCCCGAAGCAGGCGTCGGCACCAGTGCAAGTATGCAAAAAAATGAACATAGCTGAATATAAGCAACATAACTAGAAATTATGAGCAGGTAGGAGTATGCGAGCGTAAGATCGATGGAATGCGAAACAAACATGCGTACGGAAGGGTAGGAGCATACCTGTCTACATGGCGATCTGTTGTCTATCGGCTAATAGATAATAAGTATATACATATATATAACAAACAAGGACTTATACCGGCCCCATGCAGCCCGAAGGTGCCAATCAACACACGATCTATATACCCCTACCGGGTCAAAACCATCCAAAAATAAGTAGGTACCTTTCGCCTACTAACTACGAGCGCCTCTACGGCCCGGCAGGTGCGGCTCGGGCTATGGTCTATGACTATAGCGTATGCAGAGTCGGGAGGACTCATGTATGTGTAATGCGTATACGTATCATGTCCTTACAGGCGCAAGCGCTCAGTGGGGTAACTATCTTGCTATCTTTGATCGGCGATATGAGGGAATGCTGCGTCCACGTCTTCGTCCCTCTTGCCCGGACTGACATGCCCTCCTTAGGTGGCGTGTCCTCGCCCCTGCGGCGGGCGGTCGACATAGCTATTAACCCGAGAGGCGGCGAGGACGGCTCTAAGTGCCCTCATAGCACAAACAAGTCTCAACAAACAATAATCACTTTGACATAAACGAAGCATGTTTTGATGCGAAAATACTATTTGTATTCGATTTCTTATTGAACTCTTTTACGCATTAATTTGATTCTCATATTGAAATTTATCTTGTATTTGAGATATTATACGGCATGCGATATTGCTTTACTAACTTTAGATTTTGAATATATCATAATATTATAAAACATGCTTGCTAGATTCATATTGGAATCAATTTTCTCGACTTGAATTCTTTCTTCTATAGTTCATGTTATTTCTTTGCATGCACTAGATTACTAACTTGCCGGAAGGCCCAACTACATACCTTTGCTTGATTTCCCCGACTAACGGGCGTAGCTTGATCGAGTACTTCTGCTATTTCTCCCAAGCTGCATTCATATATATGTCAATTAGAACTAAATACGCGGATATTAGAAAGAAAATATCACTTTAATATATATATAACACCCCAAACTTTGACTTATCAAATATGATTGAAACTCGTTATTTCTCGGAAGTCAGGAAGAGGAGAAATGCTTACTTTAGGGCTAAGGTATATTGACACTAATTTGGACGATTTCACTTACCTTAGCTCGGTAGGAAAGGCAGTTGTGGCGAGTTCACGAAACTAACTCCGCGGATATAAGAGCGACTTAATACTTCACTACCCAGATTAATTCGAGAGTTTGGACGTTTGGCGGGCGTAAACGGAAGGAATTTTAAGGAATCCCTTCGTCCTCACGTACCTTTCGTTCTGGAAATTAAAAGTGGGAGAATGAATTTTAAAACCTATAAGTAGCATTCGTCGAATGCGATTTATATATGTTGCATTCCTTACGACGCGCCGACTTAGCGCTTGTCTGCGGAATCCCTCCCGGGCCTTTTCTCGTAACGTATGGCATTCTAAAACTCTCAGCCAACATGCGAATAAGGCCATCTACATGTCAAAAATTTACGGGGTGTAACAAAATTATATATAGAGTTTTTGCAACTTATCATTATATTAGATATGTGAATTTTTAAATTTCAATCAAATATCGTACAAAAGCTAAAGATCATTATTTTCTCGTTGGAATTTTCATCTGAAAAATGTTAAGTGGTTTACTCCAATTGTTACTTTGATTGACGTGGTTAGAAAAAAATAGTTTTTCACATAGAAAATCACAAAGCTTCACCTTTAGTCGGTGAGAATCTATTTCTCGCATACATTTATAATACAAATTTGCATTGATTCACAATGGGAAAAACTTTTGTTTCTAATAGTAGTATTAATTTTATACATAAATAACTTACTTCATTACCATCTACTAAACATGATGTACTTATATCTGTTGAATTGCTTGTAGGCGAACTCGGGTTGAAGATGACGGAGCACTATCAAGAGAGGAATGCATGTTAGTTGAAAGCGTGTCATGTGGCACTATCTGCTTCATCGAAAAATATTCGCCACATAAAATTCATTGTACTATTAATAAGTATAATTTAAGCGAGATGTACTAACATAATTTATTATGATTTGATGGTCTTGGTACTTAGTTTGTACTTTGAGGTTCCTAGTTTGAATCTTGCGTCATTACGTTTTTATTTGCAATCTTATGAAAAATGATAAAAATGCGGCCTATTTGAGGAGTTGCACAAATAAATATATAATCTTTACGTATATATATATATATATATATGTATATTTTCTTTTCAAAATTAACAAGTGCACGTACACCCTGCGTTCTGCGATGACATTGTAAACTTTAATGAGTTTGAGGGGCTCCAAGAGGGTATTATATTGTTGGTGTAAATATATGACACTTGGGCCTAACTCAACCCCAAAGCTAGCTCATGAGGGGAGGATTGCCCAAGTCCATATAAACAAACCATCAGTCCATTCCCCAGCCAATGTGGAACTTTTAACCCACTTTAACACCCCGCTTCACACCCGGGCAGGCGGCGTGTGGACTACCCAGGAAAGAATGGACCTAGCTACGTGCATGTAAAGATATGGTACATGCGCCTAACTCAACCCCAAAAGTAGCTCGCGGGGAGGATTGCCCAAGTCCATATAAACAAACCATCAGTCCATTCCCCAACCAATGTGGGACTTTTAACCCACTTTAACGGTTGGGTGTGAGCTATTTCCACTAGGAATATTAATGTGGTGCTCCCTTTTGGATAGTGGAAAATCGGTACAATACAACTTGGTGAAAAGGGCCAAAATAGAGTTCAATATATTGATTATTTCACCTTTTATTACTGCATAAAAATTATATAAATTTTTGCAACTTATACATATATTAGATGTCACGAATTTTAAATTTCAATCAAATATCGTACACTACTAAAAAGATCATTATTTTCTCCTTGAAATTTTCATCTGAAAAATGTTAAGTGGTTACTCGATCGATACTTTGATTGACGTGGTTAGAAAAATAGTGTTTTCACGTAGAAAATCACGAAACTTCCTACTAATTCGAGTGAGAATCTATTTCTCACCATGCATTTACAACCGCAGATTTTTCATTGATTCACAATGGGAAAAACTTTGTTACTAATAGTAGTATTAATTTTATACATAAATAACACTTCTTAACCGGCTACTAAACATGATATTACTTATATAAAAATCGAGTTATGCATTATATGAGCAGAAGCAACCAATTGGGATCATTCAATACAACGGTATGAACACGATACCAAGGCAAAACCTAAATACTGCATATTTTCAAATCTCTAAGTCGGTACCAAAGCGACTCCTAAAAAGTCAAAACAGTATTTTAATTGAAAGTAATAAGAATACAGATATTAAAATGACATAGGTAGCAAAAACAAAAATAATAATCAATGATTTGCAATAAAGTGACGTTTAGTTTGTTGTTTAAAAGAGATATCTCAATACTTTAAATATTTAAAATTTAATCTAAGTACAAAAAGATAAATCATAACAAATTTATAATAAACACGACATATTTAAGTTGTGTGGTAAGACGGGTCGGGGTGGGTTAGATTAGAATTATGAGTTTTATTTTAAGAAAATGGATCATTGATTTGAGTTTTCTATTAAATGAAGAGCAACGATAAAAATTTATAACAATAGGGTCAAATATAACCCAATAATATAACGGAGGGTGAGTTTAACCAATTTTCAAAAGTAGAGGGGTAAACTTGACCATTTTCCCTATAATAAATTTGCTCTAATAGCCACTTGCAATTTTAGGCCACGAGGCACAGTTTGAACTATCATACCAATTTTCGGTTTGTGTGTCGTTAGCATGGAGGTTATGCTAATGTCTTTTACATTTGTTTTAATTTATTGATCGGATATTTTTAAATCTGTCCTCTTCGCTTCCCAAGATCATTAAAGAATAAGTTAGAGCTGTTATATTATTTAAATTCAGCTATGTATTTAAATTTCGAGCAAATGTGAGAAGTTGTGAAACTTCAAACCAATGGTTTAAATTTAAGTTTTGATACTTTAATTGGTGATCATTAAAAATAAGAGTTAAGGTTCAAAAACACATGAACTATATCACTTTTGCGAGTTTAGTATCTAAAGCTATGCAGTTTGAGTTAGGTACCTAAAGCTGTCACCCTCGGGTTATAGAAAATAAAATAAATAAAAAAACCTCAATTATCAATTCAATTTCAATTCAATTCAAATTTAAAAAAATATTTGGTGATTGCTCACAGTATTCTTTATTAGCTTTGAGCTCCCACCCACCCCACCCACCTCCCCACGTCTTCCCCTTCTTTTTCTTTCTTTTTTTCTCTCTAGTAATATCCTCCTCCCCATACAAACCATGTCACTAGTTTGTTATCAATTGGGTCTTCTTTGCTCCTTTATAAGTTGGATGGAAATAATTAGACAAATAAATTATCAATTGAAGAAATAAAAGCATGAAAGATGGATTGATTATTGTAATGACTTTTACTCCAATTAAGATTTATTTTTTTCTCTTGTCTAATTTGTTATAAAAATTAGTACAATCATCGTTGGAAAAGAAAACTAGATGGTTTAAGCTTCGGTTTGTGCTTTGAGTTCCTAGTTTGAATCTTGCGTCATTCATTTTTATTTGCAATCTTATGAAAAATGATATTATTGTAATGACTTTTACTCCAATTAAGATTTATTTTTTTCTCTTGTCTAATTTGTTATAAAAATTAGTACAATCATCGTTGGAAAAGAAAACTAGATCCGTTTAAGAAAACTCAGTTTGTGCTTTGAGGTTCCTAGTTTGAATCTTGCGTCATTCATTTTTATTTGCAATCTTATGAAAAATGATAAGAAAAATGCAGCTTGTTTGAGGTTGCACAAATAAATATATAATCTTTTTGTATATATATATGTACATTTTCTTTTTCAAAATTAACAAGTGCACGTACACCCCACGTTACCGCGATGACATTGTAAACTTTAATAGGTTTGAGGGGCTCCAAGAGGGTATTATGTTATTGGTGTAAAGATATGACACCTGGGCCTAACTCAACCCCAAAAGCTAGCTCATGAGGGGAGGATTGCCCGAGTCCATATAAACAAACCATCAGTCCATTCTCCAACCAATGTGGGACTTTTAACCCACTTTAACACCCCCTTCACACCTAGGCCCGACTGGCGTGTGGACTAGGAGCCCAAACGGGAATGGATCTGGCTCTGATACCATGTAAAGATATGACACCTGGGCCTAACTCAACCCCAAAATCTAGCTCATGAGGGGAGGATTGCCCAATTCCATATAAACAAACCATCAGTCCATTTCCCAACCAATGTGGGACTTTTATCCCACTTTAACAGCTGGGTGGTAAGACTATTTCCACTAGGAACATTAATGTGGTGCTCCCTTTTGGATAGTGAAAAATCAGTACAATACAACTTGGTGAAAAGGGCCAAAATAGAGTTCAATATATTAGTTATTTCACCTTTTATTCTGCATAAAAATTATATATAGATTT
>JACEIK010000493.1:386147-400367 GCA_018107945.1 Datura stramonium | reverse complement strand
AAAAAAAAATATTCTAAACCCTCTAGTTGGTTCTAAGGCATGGACCTTGGCATCTTATCTTCTAATGGGCCACACCACGACTTGTCATAACAAACAACGAGTCATTGTTTCCTTTCCGTCAAGCCCACTGGAAACCCTATCCTACAACAATGACCACAACTAACGACTCATTGTTTCTCTTGACGGGTCATTGGGAGAACCATCATGGCCCACCTGAAGAACCCAACTGCTAACAATGACTCGTTGTTTCCCACAATGAGTCATCATGTCGCCTGTTGTGTACACTTTCACCCAGCCTAATCCCAACCAATGACTCATGGTTTGATAGCACGAGTTGTACCTTGGCCCGTCCTGAGAGATTTTCCCAATTTTCTGTAGTTTTCAACTTTTCACTTTCGGGTCTACTCCTACGCACTTCCGGGGTATTACATGGTGGGTGCTTCATGGACAAGACATTCAACTGCCATCATTTTGCTCAGAATAGCAAAGCACAACCATACTTGGCATGGTGGGGACCAGAGTGGAGGAATCAATGTGGGGACTTCTTTCTTATCCCATTTGATGAAGGATAATCAAGAGCGTGATCAGATGATGGCCACCATGGCAACCAACATAGCTCTCCTCACAAAGAAGTTGACCGACTCTGAGGTCAAAAAGGTGCATGCTATTGATGAGACCACGACTGGTATTCAATATGGGCATGGATGCCCCCCTTCTCAATACTAGTATCAACCATTACAAGAGTCATCTCCTATGTAAGTTGAAGATGCCAACTATGTGGGAAACATATCCGGTGGCTATAGACCGCAATATCAGCAAGGCCACCCCTCTTCTTTATATCAAGGGAAATGGAGACCGCAACTGCAAGGTCAAGGTCAATATTACTATAGGAATGATTATGGTGGTCAAAATCAGGGCTGGCACAATGGTGCAAATTTCTAGAATAGAGGCTCACCTTCTTATATTCCACTAAGAGGTCTCCCCCTCTAACTATCAAAATTTGAGGGAGGGTCCTTCTCATGATCATGTAGGCTCAAAGCTTGAAGGAATGTTGGAGAAGGTTCTTGCTAACCAGGAGAGATCAGATGTTTGTTTCAAGAGCCTCACTAAGATTGTAGGCTCTCAAACAACTTTCATTCAAAAGTTAGAGCAACAGGTGCAGGATTTTTTCAGTGACCAAAATTCAAAGCAAAAAGGCCATCTTCCTAATGATACAGTGGCCAATTTGAAAGGACATGTGAAACCTTTCAACTCTCAATATATGGCAATTTTCACAAGGAGTGGAAAGATTATACAATTGGTGGATGTTGAAGTCGAGGATGGTGTGGTTGAGAATGAGTCCAAAATTATGGTTGAGGTTGATGGCCAAGTGGAGAGGCCTAAAACGCCTCTTGTTGATGAGGTAGTTGAAGGTGGAGCCAAAAATCCACCTATTAAGGAAAGTGAAAATGATAGTTCAGTTACTCCAAAGGAGAGAGGGAAGGCCAAGGGAGGTGTATATGACTTTGAAAAATATCTTCCTTCCCCAGTTCCTCCATTTCCACAAAAAATTAATCAACAGGCTCTCAATGCAAATGTGACAAAACACATTGAGCGGCTAAAAGAAGCAACATTCTGAGTACTGTTTATATATGCCATCAAGGAGATGCCCAATTTCGCTAAGTATCTAAAGATGCTATTGACTAGAAAGCTTCCATGTGACAAAGAGGATTCTTGTGGCACATAAAGTGAGTTCCATCATTACATGCAAATGTTTTGAAAACAAAGGACACCCAGGAGAATTTACTGTGCCTTGCAGGATCGGTAGATATGACTGCTTTCATGCCTTTTATGATAATGAAGCAAGTATTTATCTGATGCCTCTTACTATTTACAAGAATTCTGGGTTTTCCATATTGAAGTCCACCTCTGTCCGGCTCCAAATGGTCGATAAGACAATTAAGACACCGGTGGGGTCGGTGGAAGATGTGCTTGTGAAAGTCGAAAATTTTGTGTTTTCATCTAACTTTGTGGTTCTTGATTGTGATGTGGATCAGCATATTCCAATCATACTTGGGAGTCCCTGGCTACTGGGAGGCCCTTGATGGACTCGAAAAAGTGTGAATCATGTTCTGTGTCAAGAATGAGAGCATCACTTTCAAAGCCAGGAGAGATCATTTGTTGCCCGTAGAAGTTGAGGACATCTTTCTCGTCAATGTTGAAGAAAATGCTAATGAAGTGGCTGAACATGCTATTGTTGCATCACTCAAGAGAAAGAAGGTTAAATCAACATGGGTGAAGCAGTACCTCTATGGAACCAAATATAGGAAATGGGGAGGAAGTCCCATCCCAAGGACGACTCACCAAGGCCATGATCAGGTATCTTGTGTCGTGCCGTGATGTTAAAGTAGGTGCTTCTTGAGAGGCAACCCAAGGGATGCTACACCATATGCAGTATTCAATTCAATCTGCGATGTTAAATCAAGTGCTTTTTGGGAGGAAATCTAAGAATTTTTGGACTAATGGGTGTTTGTGCACGCAGGTACACTTGAAAAGTTGGAGGAATGTGATCTAAAACAGAAAAGGAGAAATCTGGTGTGTAAAAATGGTGGAACAAATGGACCATCCTCTAAAAGTACGGATCATATGTCCCACCATCCTTTGAATATGGTTCACTGGTAAGAAATAGGCAAGAGATGGTCCAATGTGCGAACCGTACTCTACCCAAATAGTCTGCCCATTGGACTATCTTTAGTTTTTAAAAATGAGTTTAATGGACCCTTGTGGACATGGATTTTGGGTTAGGTCCTAGATTATATGGTCCGAGTTGGTATTTAGTTAGCCAGCCATGGGACGAATCGACCCTACCCATGACTTTTAAAAGGGGAATTAGATTAACGAACAGGGCATCTTTGCCCGACAAACTGTTACCCCCCTTCTTCCCTTTCTTCTTCACTTCTCCATTTATTATTTTCTCAAATCTTCCATTCTTGTTACTATTTTACTCAACTTAATTGTTGCATTACACCTCTCACACGCACACAAGCTCTATTGTGACCTAGGATTTGGAAAACCCATTCGGTCGTGCTTTCTCTTCGACAATCAGACGTGCACTTGCTAGCATATAGGTCTTTAATATTGACTCTAAGCCTTATTTTTCATGCCTAATTTGATGTGCAACATGTATTTAATTAGTGGTGTTGTATACCTATGCTTGGAGTATGACTTTGGGGGGAGAACTTGGGTTAAATTGCTAGAATTTTGGACGGGGCTTGGGAAAGTGTTTGGATGTGTTTCAATAATTGTAAATCACTTCTTGAACTTGAAATTGGAATAGACTTGTCCCATGTATTAGATTTTTTCAAAAGTTGAATTACACATGATTGTCGGAAAACTGTGAACCCTAAAGGACGGAAGCATGGACGGACCGTCTCTTCCAAAGATGACCCATCTGTTATTCTGTCAAGTGAACTCGAATTCTTCATTTTTCTAAGTCAAAGGAAGACTCAAGGGATGGAGCATCCTTTCAAGGGATAGACCATCCTTTCAAAATCCATTGGAAATAGTGGATTGAAAATTAATGGGATCAATTGGTATAACATACGAGTCTGTCCCTTCAGAGTACGGACCGTCCTTCCAATCATCTTGTGCTAAATTATTCTGATTTCATTATTACCCCTAGTCTATATTCTAACAAGTTTGTGCATTATCATAGGTAAATAGCTCAAAAACAAGCCTTACCTAGACGAAGAAAGTCTAATACACCTAAGAGGTCTCACCTTGTGGATGAGAATGAGGAGGAGTACTTGCCTCCGGGTAGCAGAAGAGTCACAGGGCACACAAAAAAGGTGTCACCCATCCCCTCAACTTGGGTAGCATTTACAGAGACACTGGTTCAGGAATCTTCATCCCAGTCCAGTGGTGACCATGATCAGGCCCATCTAGTGGGGCCCAGATAGATATTTCCTCTAGCGAGTCAGCTGAGGAGGAATCTTCCATTCAAACCTCCTCTCCCTTAGCAATTGCAGTAGAAGTGAGACAGAAATACAAAGAGGAGATTTTTAGACTCAAGTGGGCCGTTTAGGGTGCCAGGGAGCGCTATTTGCAGGGACGAGGCACAGTCAATGAGAGACCTCATCGGGGGGATTATAGAGGAGAGGAATATTAGCTTTAATGGTTTAGAGTTGTACCCCGATAATATGGAGCAACTTATTCAGCACTAGGAGTTTTTATTTTGGCCAGTGGATTACTAAATTAAGAAACTTGTCCAGGAGTTCTACGTAGCGTATGGGTCGATCATCTTGCGGTCAAACACAATGTTGAAGATGTAGATTGAGCCATTGACTTTTGTGGTGATTAGAGGACTGTAGGTTGATATCAGACCAAAGTCAATCAATCGATACTACTTGGGAGATGATTATGAGGTAGTGTACACCTTTATATATGATAATATAGCTGTCAGGGGTTGGAAAGCCAGAGGTTGGATGGATGGAGTTATAGCCAACGGAACACCAGTATGGGCTGCGCTTGAGACAGCCGACATCTTCAAGAGAGAGCTCCTACTTCCAACTAAGTTTTTGTGGAACGTGGTTTACAGTAGAGTATTCCCAACAAAGAGCGACAATAAATTACCTCTCAAACACGCTCTTGTTGTGGAATCTATTATGGCCAAGAAGAGTATAAATATCTGCCAAATGATTAGTTTTGAGCTAAAAGACCGAGCTGCTCAGACTGCCAACTCCCTACCATTTTCATTCCTTGTCACAACTTTATGTTAGTGGGAAGGGGTACCAATCCTGCCAGAGGACCTATTTACTGATTCTCGCAGGTGATGAATATCACCAACATGCAAGATGACTCAATGGTCACCTCGATAAGCCATCCTAGGTCCATTTTATTGAGCGGGCCCACTACTTAGGGTCAGAGAATCCATAATGAGGAGGCTATAGTATAGGAGGCACTTAGCTATTCCAATATCAGAGGAGGAGGCCCTTAGGAGGGCATTACTGGTCTCCTGTGATGAGATTTGAGGCCGTCCTTATGATGTAGAGGCTAGTCCATCAGTGCCACCACAGGATGATGCTTAATAGCGCAGTCTGAGCACTACAGAAAGTTTTTTCAACTCTCACCCTCCGATTTTATTTTTTTGTGGATTGAGTACACTGCACCATATTTAGGTTGGGGGTAGATATTTGGATTGTATGATACTGTATGCTTGTATAGGGATTGGTTGTTTTGAAACTCTTATTTTTATTATAGTATGCTTGTGAATGAGTTACGGATGTGTGTTGTAATTTACTTTAGTCCATTTTTACAATTTTCATAGTATAGCTTCTTTTTATCTTTTTCTAGTATAACTTCTTTTTTCTTTTGTAGCATAGAGCCCTTCTTGATTTGCCATAGTTCTTTCTCGAGAGGCTTACTCTTTATTGAATCTGGCACAACAAAATAATTAAGTGTCATAGTGTATGGGCCCGATGATTTATTGCTAGGCGACATTCTTAAGGGTACCAGCCTACTTTGTCAAGTCATCTTAGGATTAATAAATTATCTTTTACTTAGGTAGTGGTGAAAATTTAGTTATTCGCATGCTTATGCCAATTTTTTAAAAATAATGCCTCCCCCTCAAATTTTTGTTGTAACTATTTGATATTGAGTTGTATATCTCCATTTCTAACATGAAATTGTTGGTAGTATATTCCTAGTTGAGAGTGATGTGTTAGTCATTTTTATATCCATGTGCCAAGGGTGGAAAGAAAAATTTCTTGTTTTCTTGACTTGGTCATACTCTAGAACTTGCCTTGTTACTTGTGCCTGAACCTAGGATTGACTATGGCTTGTAGAGATGAACATAGGCCTTCTTCGTGCTTCACAAGCCACATATGCCTAAAAAGAGACCTACCAAATGATGTATGTATCTCTAGTCTTCCTCTTTGAGTCTTTGACGTTTTTTTTAATCATCCGAGATAAAAGGCAAAACCAATCCTCAAGGTGGCCCTCTTTTGATCCTATTCTCCTTGACAAAATGAAAAATGAGCAAAAAGTTGTAAGTTGAGGGTGATAAGGATGGGAAGAAAGAAATAGGCCAAAAGGGATGATGTATGAGCACATCCCAAGGTGCACTTGAGGAAAGAGATAAAAATAAGAAAAATAAAAGAAAGCAAAAGAGAAAAGAGAAAAAAAATAAAGTTCGAGCTCACAAAAATACTTTGCGGTGTGAAAAGTGCCAAAACAAAAGAAGGGAAGAAAAGAAGTATCAAAAAGGTAAAAAGGATGTGAAAAAGTGATGAAGTGTTCAAGGATGGTAAATTAGTTAGTAAAGTTCAAAATTGTATCATACTAGCCCTTTAACCTTCATTACAAGCTTAAAAAACCCTTATGTGATCTCAACCCAGATATCCGAAAGGAATGACATTTGAGTAAATGGGCAAGAATATAGTAGTTATGACCTATCTTGTGAATTTTTTTTTAGAGTTGAGTGCATTTCTCTTCTCTCTTGATCTTGTGTCCTTGATATGTGTGTTGTCATTACTTTTGAAAAAGAAAGGACACTTTCTTTGGCCTAATTGTGAGGGCATGTGGATGTAAATGGCTGGCATGTTTCACTTCTCTTATTTAGGTGTGTGCATGTTAATATAATATCATAAGCGGAGGTTGCATGCTTAGTTCAAATAGTTGCGAGAAAATTGAGTTTTGATTTATAGAGGGGGTGGCTGGATTGAAATGCGTGTGTTGGTAACTATTTTCAACAACCACCCTAGTCACAATAATTTGATATCGAGACATTAGTTATGGGTAGGGAAGTTTCTCTTCTTAGTTTGCTTGAGAACAAGCAAATGCTTTAAGTTGGGGATGTTGATGTGTCGGAAAGTCCTAATAAATCATTGCTTCATTTTGCATTTCTTTAGGAGTTAAATTAAGTGGAAACTTACCTTGTTATGTTATGTTTCAGGAACTCAAGAAAATTAAAGAGAAAGGAGTTAGAGCCAGGAAAATGTCCAAAGGACAAGACAATGTATGTGTTGTCTGGCTAATAGACGACCCGCATCTTTGACCATCCAAGGCCAACAAAGGATTCCAAAAACCAAGATAATAGAGTCCTTAAACGACGGTTTGAATACTGGTCGTCTTTCCAGAAGACGGCCCATCAATTGAAGGATGGACTCAAGCAAGACAGAAGTAGAATTCTAAAGTGCGGTATAAAGGATGAACCGTCTTTCCCAAAGACGGTTCATCGATCAGTGGAAGACAAGCTGGGGACAGAAGCCACATTTTCTGTCCTTCCAAAGGATGGTCCGTCCTATACACCTGGCACTCCGAAGTTTGAATTAATTGGGATTTTTGGAACATAGTATAAATAGATTATTTTGTAAGTTTTATAGAGCTTCTAGTTCATATTTTCAATAGAGAGTAGAAATAGCTAGTTAGCCTTAGTTTCCATAGTAGATTTGAGATCTTATCTTGTAATTTGAAGATACCATTTCATCTATTGAAGATCTCTAATCCGATTTCAATTTCATTATTAAGAATGTATAATTACTTTAATTTTCTTCTTCTTCTTGCTATGGGTAAGTAAACCCAGATCCAGGGTTATGAAGCCTAGTGATCCCAATTTGTAAAATTGAGTTTGGGCTTATGAACATTTGATTGATTTTTTCTTTGTAGTGTGTGATTGGTGATGAGAGTCGCCAATACTGTCCAGTCACCTTTATGAGGCTCAAAAGAGCAAATTTAGGTCTGGTTAGCATCAATCAACAATAAATCAAGTCATAGGTTGAATTTCAATTAGCAATAAGTAATTGGATAGAAGGGAGTTCTCTTCAATTTGACAAAATTGATGTAGATTCTCCTAGACATAGGTTGAATTCCAATTAGCAATAAGCAATTCGATACAAGGGAGTTCTCTTTAATTTGACAAAATTAATATAGATTGACACCTATGGTGCTATTGAAAGATACCCATGGGTTTCCTAAGTATATTTATTGTATGTTCAGCCCTAGCCCATTCTCAATCTATCCACATTGGGTGATTTAGGAGGATCGACTCATAATTGGGGTCACTTCCCTAGAATTGTTTAACTTGATTATAACCCTAGCATATTGCACTCCATAGATGTAGTTAAATTTTATCTCTCTCAATTTGAATAGAATCTAATCTTATAATATTATACTGAATAGTGCTAGATAGATTTGTCTTTGAGTGGTCACTAAGGGATTCGACACCAACTCCTAGTTAGGTTCTATATTTGCTGTGATCGTTTACACTACCCGATATTGGAAATGGATTTGAATAACATTAGATATGAATAAGGACTTGACTTGATAAACTTTTCTTTTATATTTTCTACAGATTGATTAAGGATTACAATGAAAATAAAACTTGACAAAAAAAACTTCCAATTCTAGATTCATGCTGGCAAAGAAATGAGAAATCTTAACATACCTTGTTTCTTTCAACAATTATGCGTAGAACGACTTGAATTTTATTTATTAATTTAATCTATCATATAGGTACATAATGAAGTTAATATTAGCCCTTGAACATAACTCAACTTCAAAAAATAGAAGATAAATAATTTTCGGACATATTGTACATATTAGTGTAACTTCAATGGTGTATCGCCACACTCTCCTCCCTAATTTCAACCGAAAATATCCTCACACCAACATACTTTCCCCAATCATAGAACGCGCAAAAAATAGCCCCTACATAATGTGTTACATCCAAAACACCACAACAACATATTAAATTCATAACTTTCGATCACCATCTCGTGAGTTCTTAACAACATTACAATAAGATTTCTCCACCCAAACTTTCATATAAAAAATAAACTTGGGTAGAGTACTTACCATAGTTGAAGGGATGTTGTTGTACTCTTTTAATTTTAGTCTTGAAGAGTCTAAGTATCGTTCATATATACACAAAAAAGAGAAGAGAAAACTTCTTAAAATGTCACACAACTTTGGGAGTTCAACTTGGGGAAGGGGCTGCTATACTTTCTAAACTTCTCACCACATGTTTAATTATCTATATGTAGTAAATTAGTACCAAAATCATGAGTAGTTTAACTTACCTCAAGCTTGGAGAAAGCTAGAATTTATAAAGAACTCCTAAGGACAAAAAAAGGCACTATTTTGACCTTAAAAGGGAGGAGAGAAAGCTTCTAATTTTTAGAGTTTTGTCAAGTATAAAGTGTGCCATTTTCAGAGATAAATATGACCTTATAAAGGGTCATAAAAACTGTATTATTTGACCCATTTTGGACCTAAAATAGGTCAATTATTTAAGTTAAATGTTGGGTCAAGTTTGCGTTCAATTAGGGTGACTTTGCGGCTATATTTGTCTTTATTTTTGAGTCAGAATTTAATCAACTTTGATGGCTGGTTTATACTTTATTTTGAGCAATAATTTGATCAAGTACAACTCTTTTGGGCCTTAACTTGTTGGGCTCTTTTTGGGAAGATCTGGTGCCACTAATTTGGGCAAATTTTAAGCTTAATTTGGTCCATAATTAAGTCTAATAATCCATGTAGTTGCTGCTTCAAATAGGACCTCATAATTTAGTACATTTGGTATAACTAGGTGGAACATCTACTTGTCATCTTGTAACTTGAATAAGTCAAGTAAGCACATTTTTTATCTTATCCCATTTCCTAACCTTTATCCTTAGGCTTTAACTTAACACTTATATATATTTGACTATTTCAACTCTTGGCTCAAATATCATCTCATCATCTTGAGCTTAAGCACCTTCATCGGTAATAATTCAGTCGCATATGAGTTTAAGACTATGGAGTGTTACATTCTTCACCCTTTAGAATAATGCATCCTCAAATGAGGAAAAGAGGTATAAGACTCATATTGTTAGGATTTCTTAAAATTTTAGCAGAATTTCCTCTATAATTTGGACTATCCAAATATCTAAAACTCAATAAAATACAACATATTTGCCTTACAGGGTGATGCAACAATATCCAAATGACTGAACAACTAAAATAATTCTATCACATTGTCATATGAAATACAAAATCTAAACAACTTGACTTACTTTACTTTCTTGAACTCCTAGCGTCGTCTTTCTGAGTTTCTTTACCCCTTTTAGCTAAAAAACAAGTAGAGATATTTAGATTTCATTTTATTATTCATATTCCCACATTATTTCTTCTACATTATTATTCCTCCAAAGTACTTCAAGAGGCTATTTCTTTAGTCCTTAGCTTTTGAATCTGGCGGTCAAGGATAGCAATAAGAATCTCTTCGTAAGATAGATCTTCTTTAGTTGCACATCTTCTACTGGGTAATATGAGAAGGATCTCCTATGCATCTCCATAAAATTGACACATGAAAGAATGGTTGGACTACCTCTAATTTTAAAGGCAACTCTAGTTCGTACTCCACTTAGCCTATTCTACGAAGGATCCTGTACGACACTACATATCGCAGGCTAAGTTATACCCTTTTGACCAGATCTCATAACGCGCTTCATTTTCAAGATTTTTAAAAATATCCAATCATCAATATTAAACTCTAACTCCTGGAATCATAAATCTGAATATGATTTCTACTTTCTCTAGAATTTTAGTAATCATTCTCATATCAACATTATCTTTTCTTCGGCTTGATAGACTAAATCAGGTCCTAATAATTTAGCTTCTCTGGCTTTAAATATTTTTCCTCTATAAAGGTTCATAAGGGGCCATTTGGATTTTGGTATGATAGCGATTATTATATGCAAACTCAGTAAGGGTTAAATGATTGTCCCTATTTTCCTTAAAGTCCAGCACACATGCCCGTAATATGTCTTTGAGCATCTAAATAGTGCGTTCAAAATGATTGCCAGTTTGTAGATGAAATGTCATATTGAGGTTCACCTGAGTACCTAAAACTCATTGGAAGGACCTTTAGAAATGTGAAGTAAATTGAGAACCCCTATTTGAGATAATAAAAGTTGGTACTCCATGAAGTCGCACTATCTCCTCTATATATGATTTAGCATAATCTTCAGTTGTGTACAGGTAGAAAGTGAGTGATTTTCATGAGCCTGTCTACTATTACCCATATAGATTCATACTTTTAGCTAGTATGAGCTAAACCTGTAATAAAATTCATATTAATCACTTTCAATTTCTGTATTGCAATCTATATAGTTTGGGTTAATCCTCTAGGCTTATGGTATTCTATCTAAGATGACTTGCATGATCTTCTTCACTTCATGAANTAATTTGTTTGTTGTTTTGATCTATCAAAGGGTGAAACTCGATCTTTCGTGAGTTAAAATATTCCCGATAGGTTGGATGATGACAAATGACATTTGTGAACTAATAATTAGTTGATGGAATCCATGTCTCAGCCTTGAGATTGATAATACCCCTTTATGATTTCTTATAAGTTTTCATGTGAAAACCCTGCAGGTGGATATAGTATTCGTCACATGAAATAAGTTAAGCATTTGAATAAAGGATTAAATTAATCAATGAATTAAATAGTCTAAAATTTAATTCGATTAATTGGTATCTGTAATCTTAACATGGGGAGTTAAATAAGATTTAATGAATGATTTTAAAATTATACCGAGGAGTGCAATTACGAATTTTTAGTGAAATAATCTGTAATTTATTATGGTAGGTTAATTCATTCATTTTGAGAATTAATACCATAATTGAAAACCTCACTAATTAAATATGTGGTCTCTGCTATGCATGATTAATTAATTAACTTGGAAATGAAGAAATCAGTTTTCTAAAAGAAGTAAAATCCTATAAGATTTTGGTTAAAAATAAACTAGTCTTCTAGAAAGAAAGTTTTACTATTACTTGAAGAGAAAGATTTCTATACGTTTTTGGACTAGGGTTTTATACCCTAAAACGTGGTTATAAATAGGATTCTCTTCCTCCATGAAATATGAGGGAAAACTTTGACCTTTCTGAGAAGTAGTACTTGCTCACACAAGTATTCCCTACTCAGAGATTATTGAGGCTATAACAGAAGATCGCAAACATGGAGAACGCATTGGATGATTTATGCAATAGCTTCAAGAGGATTGATTCGCGGCCACGCTTCAAGAGATAAGTATCGATTTTATGTTTGATTAAAATCTGTGTTTATGTGTTGTCTATATGACATGCAAGTTTGATCTTGAATTGTTTGCTTCCGCTGCTCATATTCCAACAATTGGTATCAGAGCCAACTTGCATCTACATAGATAACCTAAATAATACATAAGTATATGATTGGAAGGTTTTTGTTATAGCTTTGCCTGTTTGCATAGTTTTGACCATTTTGAGGCGAGACCAAATTTATTTGATCTCTGAATTTCGATCATCTGAATAAAATATTGTTGCAATCTCGATTTTCTCCATCGTTGTTGAGAATTGTGATGAAAATCACAATGGTTATAAACAAAAAAATAGGAAGAAGAAAAAGAAAAAAGAAGAAGGCCTTGATAGTTGTTGTTTAGGCTTGAGATTGTCGTGAAGTCTCAATTTTAACTTTTTACAAAGTAATTTTGTTGGAGGTTGCAGATTCCCTTGTGAAGTCTTTGTATCCTTGTTCAAGGGGACATGTAACTTTTAATTACTTTAAATCAACAAATCGATATTTTTCAAAAGGAAAATCAAGAAAAATATGCACTTTGAAACTGGAGGCCATGGCAGGCACTTAAACTTTTCCACAACGAAATACTACATGGGTATTATTTTCCTATTTTCTCATGTGGGTTTAACATTATATGAATTAAGATTTTATAATTAATAAACAGTTACTGTTAAGGTGGTCTATTTATTTGAGATTATTAAAAAATTTTAATGTTTTATACAAGTGAGATGATATATCAATACATGGATTGAAAGTTATAATTAGTAAATAGGATTCATTAAGGTGATTCATTTATTTGAGTCATTAGAATATTTTCAATGTATGATGTGTAAATTGTCATGGGTAAGTGTATGGTAGTAATAGAGTTTTATCTACCGAAAGGAGATTTATCTTGGATACTAGTAACACTTAATTAATTCATGAGAAGATATATTGGGATTTTCACTCAAAAGGGAGAAAGTAATATCTTAGATTCTCATGTGTATTAATCGAGAGGACAATTTGTTGCAAGGTGATGTTGTGTCTCTTGCCAGAAGAAAATACACATTGTATACCTTGTGCTCATGGATAATTAGGAGAATGAAAACTTAAGTCATTTTTTTTATCCTTAACTTTGCTTAAAATGATTATTTCAAATTTGGTCATAGTCTGACAGTCATGAACTTCATGATCTCCGATTGACTTGAAATTTGATGATACCATCGAAAATGACCTGGTGAACGATGCTCACGACTTTATAGTATCAATGTCGTATTCGTCATTTTGAGGTCGTACGTTTAGATGGGATTTAGGCAGTTTGTTGGATTAAAATTTGATGAGGTCTGAAAACACTATTCTTTATATCGGTTTTATTTATGTTAAATCTGGAACATTCTTACACATGAAAATTCAACATGAATTGATATATGATAAGAATATAGATCAGATTATTTTTTCCTTAAATCGTCTGAATCGACTGTTTTTCGAATTTGATCATAGATTTGGAGATCAGAAATTTTAGGAACTCTAATTGACCTGAAATTTGGTAGGTTCATCGAAAATGACCCACTAAATAATACACACTACTTTGCAGTGATTAACGTTATTTTTTATCCATTTGGAGTAGTTTTGATGGGTTTTTGGATATTTTTCTATTTTCTGAAAATTTTAAAAATTAAGAAAAATTATTTTCTTTCAACAAGTGGTGGTAGGGTTCAATCTCTATGGTCTCCATTGAAATATAACAGTAATGTAATGAGTTTACATGTTGACATTGGTCTTCTTTCCCCATCGGATAGACTCATTACGGTTAATTACTGTGTTTTTCGTCACTACTTATTGATAACTTGTATTAACTCTCCAACTGAGTTACATGTTGGATCAAAGGAACTAGAGATGATAATAAGGATATTCACTTGTCTTAAATTAATAATTTATTCTCCATCTGAGTTAACTTTAATTTTAATTTATTAGAGTGAATAATCTAACATCACATATGTGTGTTGCCTGAGTAGTTCTTTTCCCATCAAAATTTACTATTCAAGATGCATGGATATAAATGTGGTGTGTTTTGAATTTTAATATTCGATGATACATTACTTTGATTTATTTCACATGCATGTTATCATGAAAAAAGAGAACATTTCCTAAACGTCTCTTAGCCT
>JACEIK010000493.1:337933-354536 GCA_018107945.1 Datura stramonium | reverse complement strand
GATCCAGAATAAATATGTCTTATATAGTTACGTAATAGATTTCTTAATATAAATATATGATTTTACAACTCATTTTTGCCATGCCTAATTTATTTGACATAAATTGAACTTTATTAGGCTATAGATGGAGTAGAGCCTAAACGTGCCAAAGTTCACCTATTAACTCATACAAAGCATAAGGATGGTAGACCATTGGATGAGGAGTTTTCAAATACAGTTGTAAGACTTCTTATACAATTGTATCTTCTACTCATTGTATTCCTCTTTTGATATCATTTTAGAAACTCATCAAATGGGCTATTGCTTTTCCCTCCGCCTGATTTTCTTGCCTGCATTTATATCTGAGTTCTGTTGTTTGTGAACTTTTTCCATGAAGAAATTAGAAGAAAGAAGTCCCCAAGTTTTGTCCATATTGAAAACCTATATTCTATAGGGATTTTTGTGTATCTTCTTTACTTTGGATGGGATTCAAGATGTTTTTGTGCATATGGGAAAGCTACATGTCTTTTAGTAGTAAAGTACAGAATGGCATACTATCTATTTATTTCTTTTGAAGTACTTAAAATTACTACTATCATACCTCTGTTTAGACACAAGAAAGTTTATATAATATTTTATAATGAGTTGTGTAATGCCCCAAAAACTCAAATACTAGACCCTGAATTTAAATCAGAGAAAATTAGAAAATCTGCATTAGGTCACAGAACGAGTCGTTCTGTGACCCGTGGGGAGTGACCACGAGTCGTTAAGTGACTTGTGGTGAAGCCTGGGAGCTTAGTTTGAAAATTGGAGTTTTGGGTGACCACGAGTCCTGATATGACCCATTGTCAAGAACAATCTTAGGCTGGAAAGAGGTTATGTAGTGAACCTAACGACTGGTCACCGCGAGTCAGGGTCCATGCCACGACCCGTTAGGTGATCCGTGGTCAGGTGTTGAGTATGAGTTATAGGGGGCCAGACAGTGTACCTAACGGGTCCTCACCATGATTTTTTTGGGACACCACGAGTCATGGTGTCACCTGTGGGGACTCCTAGGTGTTTAAGGTAGTGCGCCTCACGAGAGGTGACCATGAGTCATGGTCACCAACCACAACCCGTTAGGTCACCCATGAGGACTGTCAATCAGTTTTTCCCTGTGAGTTTTCGAGGGCCTTTCAGTAAATTCTTATCCTCCTAAACTTTAAACTACGTCGTTTTAAATATAATTTTAAACTTATTAGTGGAGTTAAACGGTTTCTTTCCTAATTCCTCACTCAGACCTTCATAAAATAGATCGTAGAACTTCTCTCAGAGTTTTTCACAGCAAGAGCTAGGGAAATATTTTATCCTCAATTTATCAAGGAATTCTTTGGGATTTTTCACCGGGTATGTGGGAATTCAATAAGGGAATAGTTCTTCCTTTGTCAAAAATTCCTCCCAATTTCTCTCTATCAGTGGTAGCCCTGAAATTACTGAATGCCAAGGAATTTCTAGTTATACTTCGTCTAAATCATGTGAAATATTATACCCTGTTAATATTAGATATTTTCCATCAGTTTGTGATTGAAATGATGTTAAATCTAGAGAAGTGAAATTTAACCCTATTTCCTGAACTAGAAAAAATCTGGAATTTGCATTAGTGCTTGAATATCGAATTTTAGATTGAATTTATCTGTGTTTGGAACTCCCGTGATGTTAGCAGTGTTGAATCTCAATCAGAACATTATAAATTAAGTTTTAGTAAGAATGTTAGAATTCTCAATGCAAGTCAGAAAATGTCAGCTGATCAATATGACTACAGAATTTTTCCGAGGTGTCAGTAGTACCTCCCAGTTATTAGAATCAGATTCAGAATTCAGTTTATTGGTCCACAAGGCGGCCATGACACTTTAGATAAACATGTTTGACTAGCCTTAGGACCCCAGTTTCAGATTTTAGTTTGTTCTCTAGACGGTTATGACGCTTCTAGATAAGCAACTCTAACCAGTCTTAGAATCCAATTTCAGAATTTGGTCTGATAAGACTCTCAAGGTGCTTTCAGATATGTATACCTGAATAGTCTTGGGCCCTAGTTTCAAGCTATCAACTGATTATTTAGTCTAGGACTATCTAGTGGGAGTAGGACTTAGCATTGAGCGGACCGGGGTTCCGGCACACCCAGGTTCCCAAAACTACGTTGCCAGCGTAGGTTACAGTATTTATTGGCCTGATTGGCCCCAAAATTTATTGATCACCAAGTTCATGCCTTTATACTCTGGCAAGGTATATTGGGTCCTACCAATGGGGTGTATACATCAAACTCCACGTCTAGCTCACATGGTTATATGTCGGTTATAAACTCTCCCACTAGTCAGTTTAGTCCAGTTTCAGTTCAGTACAGATCAGTATTCCAGACCTAGAACATGCTTTGACCATCAAACAGGGTCTTTTGGACCACCTCAGTATTTTTTGTTATTCAGTTCAATAGCTTTATGTTACTTAGAATGCCAGTGTATGATAGACCAGGAGTTGACTTGGGGTCACTTGTGACTCCAAGTACGGTGTTCCGTCCAGGGTGTAAACTCGGGGCGTGACAAGTTACTTGTGGAATACAGTAATTAATTACATAATTAATAATGTAGAAGTTGTATTTTTATGTCAAATCTATCAACTGCATCTTTCCAATTTTAAATAATCTTTTGATTATGCCGAAAATGGTGCTTAATCGAAGTTTCTTGTCTTAATCATCCTATTACCTACCTGCATTAGTTATTTTTTGTCTGCTGCTCCTGCTTTGACTTTTGTGTAGGCTTTATCTCTGTTGCTTTCTCTAGTGCTAACAAGTTATTTAGAGAATCACTTCTTCTTGTTTTAATATTTTAATTACTCTCAAGATATGATGAAAGAGAAGTTGAGTAATGACAAGAAACCTATTGAACAACTTCATGGCAGTGTTGCTTGGGAAGGAGATAAGTATTCTCAAGTATTGCGAAATGACAAAAGTGGTTATGTCTGTGGTTTAGGACTTGGTCCAACCCTTTCTCTATTATGGGGAAGTAAATCTTCCTCATGAAATATTTCTTTTGGTGGTTTTTCTAATGAGGCTGCTCATAAGTTAGAACAACAGATAAACGAGTTAAAAGAGTTGAACAAAAAACAATATGAAAAATTGACTTTGATGAAAAAAAATTAAGAGACGCTAGTTTCAAAATTATCATGGATGAGATAAGTCCAGTGAAAATATGCTCCTACTGAAAATTTTGGACAGGTGATTTGATTTCATAGTGTTAAACTTTCCTTTTTAAAATTTATCTTTACAAGAAAATTCTGTTAACTAGTGTATTGATTTTTACTAGGTTCTCAATGTAAATAGTGGTAATGAAAAAGCTATATAAGCATTGCCAAACTAGAGGTGATATAAACACTCTTGACAGAGAATTTTTCATTATTTTCAGTAGCCACCATCTTCTATCAAGTTATGCATCTTGAACTGGAAGTGATATATTTGTCACTATGTGTTCCACAATATGCTCATCTATAAACTGTCTCAACATGGCTAGGTTCTATGTACTAGATTCTACAAATTTACATATTTCAATTTCTTCTTCATTGACAGCCTAAGGTAATATGATATAAAGCCTCAATTTCATCTTGCCCTTGATTTGTGCTTCAGCCTTACCAGTTCTCTCTCATATTGTGAGCTTATCTCTTAGCTGTTGCATCTCCGTCTACAACCCAAATGTGAAAATTATTTAGAGAAATTGATTCAGTACTATAACTCATTTGGTCAGACTTATTAGTATATTGTTCTAGTGACCTGCTAAAGCCTTCTCTCTTCTAGCCATTATTTAACATGCATGACTTTTTCATTCTCATCTTTCCACTTGTTTGCACGACTTTTGCTACTTGATTTTCTAAAATCTTGAGTCTTTCTAGTTCCCTTTCCAATATCCTCTTCTCCTTCTATATGTTTAGTTGGTTCATCATACCATTTTAATAGTAGTTTTTACTTGTCCATTTTTTTTACTTCTGCATATCTGGGTGTTACCTTTGGTGCAACTCTAACTCTTAATTTAACTTTCAGGAAAAATAAAAGTGAACAAAAGATTTAGAGAATAATTGCAGGCAACACCAGAAGTTTTCAAAGAATTGTTTGTTGATGAGCCAATAGTTGCATTAGTTTTTAGCCCGTAATAGATTTTAGATTGTATTTTATAATTTTTTGATCTTTGAGTTCATGATACTATAACAAAAGAATAGAAATGTTTGATAGCTTTTTGAAATGAACACTTGTTGCTTTGTTTATGAGAAGGTGACTAGGAATCTTGCTTTTGTTTAGTTGGTTTGCTTCCACTGCACCTTCACAGATTCAATCTCCTTAAGACCTCAACTTTCAAATCTTCCTATATGAAATAGACGACTCCTCAAATTCCAGATTCTAATATAACTCCATAGACTCCCACTGAATCATACGAGAACCATTAGAATGATACATAATATACAAACATGAAATACAAGGTGAACGCTTGATTGTCCTGGTGGCCTAGCCAACTCATAAGCCACCTCACCTATGCACTGAAACACCTCAAATAGAATAATGAACCTAGGGCTGAGCTCTGCCTTCTTCCTAAACCTCATAACACCCTTCATTGGATACTTTCAAAAAACTAACCATGAACTGCAAATCATGAACCTTCCAATCTGCATAGATTTTTTTTATTTACTATGAGCTGTGAGATGTCGCTCCAAAATCAACTTGACTTTCTCTGAGAAATATCTCAACAAGCCTATACCCTAAGATCTCACTTCAAAAGCATCAAACTGACCAACTAGAGATCGATATCCCTATCATACAAAGCCTCAAATAGAGCCATCCAGATGCTGACATGACAACTGTTATTATAGGCAAACTCTGCAGAAGGAAAAAACTACTCAGTGACCTCCAAAATCAATCACACATGCCATAGTATCTCCTCAAGAATGAATAATCTAGTTAAACCGACCACTACTATTTTGAGCTCTACCCATGTACCTAGTCCTTACGCATAGATCTCCAGAAGTAGAATGTGAACTGAGTACCTCGATCTGAAATAATAGAAACATATACCCCATGCAAGTGGACTATCTCCTGAATATAGATCTTTGCGAATCTCTTGTAAGTGTAGGTAGTTTGAACCAATCTAAATTATGCAGTTATATCAATCTATCCATAATGACCCATATAACATTAAACCTCCTCAAAGTTTGTGGTAGACTTACAACAAAATTATAGCAATCGATTCCATTTTAATTCAGCTATCGGAATCCTCTAAGTCATATCACCTAGTATGGTTTCATGCCTCGAGTCTAGATCCTGGACATAGTCGACACTTAGATCGCCTAGTGATCCAAGCAAACAATTGGCTTGTCTTACCACTAACTGAGAATACAACAAAGAATAGCGGAAGTAATAACTTTATGGGCTCAATATAATATGAGATTTATTAACTACAATTGAAAAGAATGTTATAAAGTAACATTATTGACTTAAATCTAACTCTATATATGAAGCCTTTATAACTGAAGAAATAGTGCCGGGACAGAGCTCCTGCAGCTATCGCAAGCTCTATAAAATAAAATAACTCAAAAAGACCGGGACTCTCAAAACTAGGAGGCCTCACCAACAGCTGGATGAAGTGAGATCCTAATGAAGCATCTGCTGTTAATCATATCTACCTGAATCTGCATCATAATAAGATGCAACGCCAAATGACATAAGTACGTGGAATGTACAGTATGTTATATAGATGAATGAAACAATAATTAAGAAAGAATATTTGAACTAAGAGAATAAAATGACTGAAATTATATGACTAAAAGTGTAGAATAAAACATAAGTGTAAAGATCTGTATTATGATTATGCAATAAAACTCATGCATCAAAACATTCTCTAAAAAAATTCATGTATAAATGTAAAACTTTAACTTGGGGAGCTTCTTATAACCGACACCATCATGAATGAGCACATGATGCCCAACTATATTGCTCAAGTTGGCAGAGTCGCCCAAATCCTTTCTAGGGCAGTGAACGATCACTAACTGCAGATCCATAACTGAAGTCCTTACCAAGGAATAATCATTAGAAGTTACCTGAATGAACGACATGATCCTGACCTACACTAGCTATGTAGTTTCGAGGGGTATGAGTTATCTTAACTATTCACCCACTCGGTGCTAAATAATCCTCCCAAAACATATGTAATAACGCCAAAACTACACCTCAAAAAAAGTAGATGATCATTTATCAAGTAAATAACCCAACCAGGATTGGGGTCAATCCCATGAGGAATATGGTTAAAATATTTATTAATGCAGTTATTTCCTAATGGAGGTTTAAAAATAACAAGTAAAAATACTGTCAAAGTTGTTGTTATCAATGGATACGAACTACTAGAGATGTATTCCCATGACTTCATAACTATATAGGATTATTATGCTTGTGATCTATCTCAATGTTTAGCATGCAACTTCGATAAGTTATATTCACCTAAATGGTTGGTTTGCCCCTATTAAATGACCATCCTCAAATTACCTGTATAGCTTTCATAACTTTTGCATTTTAACCCTTATCATTGATTACATATTAGCTTTGTTGCAACGATGACTCAAGCTATTAAATGAAAGCTGGTAGTTTCAAGTCTTTCTCATTATTCCTTTTTCCTAATCTCTACCTCTCTAGATTCAAGAAAGTAGAGAATATAGACATGTTCTAATGTTGCGCATGGTTATAAAGCATTCATAATGAAAGGAATAATAATGCAAGCATACCCATTGGTTTAGAATCATGAATACTTAACCTTACTTTGTTAATTTTCCATGGTTCCCACAATCCTAGTTGTGGAATTTAGCTACGCATTTTTGTAAGAACACAGGATGAATTCATATGAGAAAACATAATTAATAACTTACAAATTGAATAACCTAAAGTAGAAATTGCATTTAATCTCCAAAATCAAGGACTCTAATGGTGCTTCGTATTTTGTTCGACTCTAAGGACGTAATAAGTCTCCCAGAATCAGTAGGAAACTCTGTATGTTCGATTAATAAAATAATACCTAAGGAAAGTATTTTTACAAATAATTTAATAGGGATTACAACATCGGGAAATCCTATAAATCATAGTAGGATACAATGACTTTTCTATTCTACTTGTGGCAGCAAACTCTGTTCTTATATCTTCATGTAAAAATGCTCAGCACTACTCGTGGTATGACACCATGAGTTGTGACTTCTGGTTATGATTTGAACTCCTGGGTTTCACTTTTTCTGATTATCAGACCATGGGTCGTCAGTATAAGTGATACTATGCTGTACAATTTGTGGTACCTATTTGTGCCTTGGATGTATGGTTTTGATAATTTTCTAATTCCTCATCNGAACTCAAGGGCGTACTCCTGAACGTTCATCCTTCCTTGAGTATAAGTGATACTATGCTGTACAATTTGTGGTACCTATTTGTGCCTTGGATGTATGGTTTTGATAATTTTCTAATTCCTCATCACGGACTCTCAGGACGACTTGTACCATAGTTGTATGATCGTACTGAGGCTCGTCAGATGCATTTTCTTTAATTTTTCCATCCTTTTATAAAATCCAATTCTCGAACCTGTTTTCCCTATAAAATTAACAAGAACACATAATATCCATATAAATGTACCTAAAAACTAGCATATTTTCTATGTTTTAAGTGTAGAAAGTGCGTAGAACCATGACACATTGACACCCTCAACTTAGAACTTTTGCATGTCCTTTTGCATGTCCTCAGGAAAATAAAACACAACTACACATAACGACGCTTAATCAAAAGAAACCTAGATGACTTACGACAGTCATATCAACCATTTGCACACATGAGCTTTAAACATTATCAACCTCCCTACTATATAATAAAAATCAAGACTGCTGTACGTACGTAGAGCTACTTACCATGACATAAAAGGATCTAAATATGACACCATATTATCATCAAACAATTGAGTAAGCATTAATGACACTAACCCATACAACTAGCAACTAATAACGCAACCCATGCACCCTCACAACAAATAAATCTCGTACATTCATAGACTTAGATGTATATTAAACATAGGGACTGACAATGAAGCACTTACTCTCTAAATAAGTTCAAGTAATGTGTGTGAAATACCATAGGCTTGCCCTTATTTTCTCTACCTTGGTTTATCAGATGGTCAGATTATGATTACTATAGGACTTTTATTGGCTTGTAATGTAGGCTTGGGACTGGGTATGGTAAATATGGATAAAGTGACTCAATTCTCCTTGGCACTACACTACTTTTGGATCTACTTTTACCCTTTTTCTTCTTCTTTTTTCAACTCATGGGTGTGGTTTCACTTTACTTTTCTCTTTTTTTGTTTTAAGATGTCAACAATTTTCCATATTATTCATTTGCATTTTGCTTTTCTTTTCTTTTCTTTTCTTTTTCCTTCTTTCTTTTCAACCATACCACTCCCGTTTCTTTCCAACAAATAGCTTGTTCGTTTTTTACCCAACCATTTTTATGCACCCATACAGTAGCCACCCTCAACTTAGACAATTTTCCTAAGTCGAGGTACACAATGTCCAAGGAGGGACCAAGACCAAAGCAGGTTCATTATAAAACAAGTGGAAGGTGAATAGGCTAATAAAAAAAAAAGGTCAATTTTGGCTCAAAATCTGGGATCAAGGGATACTTATGTCATTTGGTAGGATGATTTAGTCTAATAGTGGACTGTTCAAGAATGGCCTATGATCCTTTCCTAACCAACTATCCTCCAACCTAGGCGAGATTAACCCGACAAGTTATAGATTACACATACAAGGCAAAACTAAGTGAATACCTCATTCTCACATGGTACATGACTATTTTACCAACTACTACCTATCCGATTCACGCACACTTAATCTGCAATTATCATGTTCATACTTATAATTCTATAAAAAATCCATATTGGTCATAAATTGCAATAAACATACAACACAACTTATCAAAAATTTAAGTGGGTGGGGGTGGGGGGTTATTTTTTCAAAATCCAAACATTTCACATATGCACTTTTATTCGACTACTAAGTTCCCCTAGATTACTTCTAGTCAAGCATAACATAAAAAATACTGGACATGCCAGTTCTACTAGATAGTATACTCGAGGGAAAAGAAACACTACAACAAAAACCCTTGGGTGTAACAAAACAAACCATCGAAACTACAAGTACTTCCCCCCAACAAAAGATCATGTGTTGTACGCAATGCATCAAAATAAAATAAGGAGTAGGAATAGTAGGAATATACCTATGGCACCCTAGGCACTCTTATCCAATTCAGTAGGCGGGTATGGTAGTGCACCCTCCACCCCAGGAATCATGGCACCAGCAGTGGATGGGCGCACTCAATAGTGTGATTGTGGGAGCCACCTCTGTACCCCTACCAATTTTGGTCATGGCAATAACCTCAGCATCTCTACGGACTGACTGTGGCCTACCCAAAGAGTCCTTGCCACTCACTATTGTATTAGGTGCAGCAGCTGAGCTCCCAGCTCCCCTAGCCCTTTCCTGCAACTCAGCCATATGCAGTTCATGGACTTGTTAGCCAGCCACTTCAACCCGTCACTTCTCCTTCCTTGACTTCTTTCTCTTTTTTTGGGGCCTACTCCTCTTTTGCCTCAACTATTTTTCTCTTTTCCTTTTCTCTCGAGGCTAGCTCATGGGACTAAAAATCAATGATATCTCATCCTCCGCAAACTCCTTTCCAAATAGGGGATGGTGGGGGCTGGCAATATAGACGACTTGTGGGATGACAACTCTATAACCTTATTCTTGATTGCTCTCAGCTAGTCTCTCATGCTCCAAAAATTGGGTATATTCACCAGTCTATAATTGAGCCACAACTTGAACCTATCAAGCCTAGTATGTAGTACCCGAGCTACCTCCTTTATCTTATCCTGGACCCACGGTTTGACCTAATCCATCAACATGCTAACCTTCGTCTCTACAATGGTTAACCGTTTGGCCATTTTCTGTAGGAACTCCTGAGGGACCATAACATACCTAGATGGTGCCTGTATCGGTACTGCCGATGCTGGAGCAGACGATGTGCTAGGTGTAGGTGCAGTATCTTTGGCCTCAAAGGACGGACCCTCACTACTCGACTCAACCTAAATAGGGGCCTAAACATGCTCGCCCCAACCCGCAGCTGCCTTAGCTACTCTAGCTCCCAATACTGATGTCTGACCTCTAACTCTACCTACTGGGTTCATATCATCTATGATCAAGGAGATGTATGCAGTCTTGTTACCTTCGATTAGCATATCAATATCTGGCAGAAGGTAGAAGTTGCATTCCCTATATATCCTGTACTCAAGGATCGAAAGGGAATACTGGTACTCACCAATAGAGCTTGCTCTAGGATCTCCTCTTTTATTATCCTTAGAATGTTCAAGTCGTACTCCGGCATGATGCTGGCCACTAAACCTGCCCGATTTTCACTCAGTGCATTGCATTTTTTGTTGGCTATATATAGTGTCGAATCAACGCCCAACAAGCTTTTGCAATGAAATTTAGTGATGCCTTTGTCACCTGCTTTCCACTTGCCACCCACTCTTCTTCCTCCTTCGCCTTAATAATAATGTTGGACAGCCATTTGAAGTGCATTTGCCGATTCTCTACACTCAGCTTTAGACCTTTTTCAAGGCCTGCATCCTATAATCAAACTCTAGCATAGCAGCTTGAGCCTCAAATTTGGGACCATACAGAAATCAGGAGATAGTCTTCTTTGAAATATCAACTGCTTTCTCCCAAACCATCAGAACAACCAGTCCAGGTTGGTCCCTAGCCTTCTTCTCCTTCGGAGTCTTGTTCTTAAGTGTGGACAAATAGTTGGCATAGAACTCCCGGACAAGTTCAGCACTATTTCTCTATGGGGTCTCTGCCATCCACTCGAACTCATAGAGCTCAAACAATCTCTTTAAGGCCGGGATGTCATTCAGTACCCAATCAAAATTTTGTGCTCCTCTTGTATGTTCTTCCTCCGGTTACCCTTTTCTGTCATAGCAATACCTTGATAATATATTTCATTTAAACTCGGTACAACCCATATAATTATTCATCAGGATGAATGCGGAGAAACCTCATCACTAGATTGTTCTAACCCCTCTATGGACCCTTCATCACTAGAGTCTTTATCCCTCTTTAATTCATCTCCCAACTCACTCTAATGCCCTTACTTCCTCCTCAAATGAGAAGATGGTATCAGAGTGGCTGAGGGTACTAGGGCTTTTGATTTGGCCTGAGCTCTAGTGGTTCAGGGCTCTTCATTCTCATCAGTGGAAATATTATAGCTTTCCACCGAACCACTAGCTACATTGAACTTAGTCTCAAATTCTGTCAGTTAGTCCTTCAATGACCTCTTGGAAGCAATCTCCTTCTGGGCCATCTTTTCCTATTGTTTCTTACTTTATTTCTCCTTTTGAGGCATGGTATCTATGGAGGAAAGATTTAGAGAAAGGAACTCACAAGTGTATATGCAAAAATAAAAATGCAGTGTCAAATGATGACTCCTTAGTACTACTTGTACCATGGTAGTATGATTTGTACAAAGGGTCATGAGATTAAATCCTGCATGTTCCTATGTTCAGGTGTTTCAGTACAACTGCATACCATGACTCATGATGAGATACCACGAGTTGTTACATAGGTCGTGGCTATTGTTCTATAGAGGCCCTTTTTTGTTTGTTTAGTATGATTTCTTATCATGACTCATGGTGAGATACCACGAGTCGTACTGAATCCTCATACCACCATCCTTTTAGGGGCCTTTTGGATAGTCCTAATGGACCATCCTATGGGTCGTGATGAGATGCCATGAGTCATAGGATAGCTCATAAAGCCTGTCCTCACCCACTGTGTAATGCACAAAATTTTTAGGGGATTAATTAGACTTCACCACCCCAACAATTCATGTAAAACAAATTTGCAATTGCACTTAATTTTGTCACTTTACTCCCCTCCCAGTTAAACTTTACATGGGTTCACTACAATCTCATAGTCCCTACTCATTTTCACAGTCAAAGGAACTTAGTAAATCCTTATTCTATTAGTTACATGCCTAATTTGATTTGTTTATTCCATTCATATCAATTAGTATTTGGAGCATCAAAGGTTTGAAACCGCACCATAATTAGATCGAGAAAGACAGAGTATTACACGAAGGAGCATCTTACTTACTTTGAGTGTATGCAATTTTTTACTTGTTGCCTAGGTTTTGGATCAAATTCCTTGATTTGTGCTTGAGTTGGGAGGAGTTACGGAGGGAGTATCGTGCAATTGAGTACGGTTGTGAGTTGATTTAGTGTAGGATTTTCCTTTAAATGGGTTAGGGAAAATTTCAAGAATCTAGGTCAAGTCGAGTAACGTGGGTCAATTTCATTGAATGTGTAACACCCTGAAACTTTTCTAGATCAAACTCAGCCTTGCATGAAAAACCTAGGAAAAACCTGAATTTTTTTTGTCAAATAACGACCGAGAAAATGAGTCTTTGTCAACAGTAATGACCCATTGTCTGGGTCGTGGTCATCCATGTCAGTTGTCCTTTAGGCACCAACGAGACATGCAATGACCCTTTGTGAGGAACAATGAGTTGTCCTGTCACTCGTTGGCTTCCCCGCTTAGAGATTAGTTAAACCCCTTTCCAGGAATCCACGAATCAAACGATGAGTCGTCATTTGATGTAACGACTCATGGGGTAACTCTTTAGTTAGAGATCCAAGGTGTTGTCAACAAACCCCTTTCAGTGACAACGAGTGGAAACAATAACCCGTTGTACCATACAACGAGTCATTGTGTTCACCCCTGATGACAAGCCCAAAAATCCTACAGGATTGCAATAGCCAGGATGAGAGGTGACAATGACTTGTTGTCTCAACCAATGAGTCGTGGTGTCACCCGTTAGAGGCAGGATCCAATTTTATGTTCAAATCCCTGCCAGTGGCCATGAGAGGTACCAACTACCCGTTGGTTCACCCAATGAGTCATGGTCCCCTCGTTGCTAATTTACAGTGAGCCAAATTCCAGGCCCAGTACCAATGATTGGTGCAAATGAGTCGTGGTTCAACCAACGACTTGTTGTGTAATCCGTTGGTCCCTGTTGGGCAGTTTCCCAAATTTTCTTTTAGGGGCATTTTTGTAACTGCCAGCTATTTTGATTCCTAAACTACGTTATTTTAGGTACGTTTTATAGATAATTAAAGGAATAATAGACTAAGTCCCTATCATTTTTCACTCAACTCTCGATCTTTTGAGCAAAGAAGTTATAGATAAGCCTCTCAGGGCAAAGCTAGGACATTCAATCTTCTTCTCAATTTCTCAAGGATTTTCTCAGAAATCTTCCACCAGGTATGTGGGAATTCATCAAAGGAATTGTTATTCCCTTGTGTCCCCAAAATCCTTCCATAATCTCTGTTGCGCTCCAGCGCACTCGCAAGCGCACACGATCGTACAAGTAATACAGTGGCCATTTTCAAGAGCCGGATGTCGAACCCACAGGGACTGGACCAATTCAGCCAATTATGAAGTTCAAGTGTGAGATTAACCTTCACAAGTGTTGATTATAGAAATTTTCGGTAAATTATAATAAATTTCAGGGTGGTCACAAAATAATTTGAAAAAAATATAAGAAGCAACTAGAGCTAAGGCCGAATAATCATGCAATGCTACAGTTTGTAATGGTTCAAGTATGATATTATCAATTGTTGTCTCACATAGTTGAAAATGCGATGTTCATGGTCTCTCGAGCCTCTACACACGACAAACTAGCTTCACAACTACATCATTGAGCGGGGATGTGACATCCTAGTTCGTGGGCAATTCAACTCATGGATGTGGTTTACGGGGTTTATGCTCTTGATTAGGGACTTTCGTACCTCTAATCATTTAATCCAACTTAGCTTCACAACTACTTCTACAAGTGGTGGAGTGACAATTCTAAGCCGGTGTCTTGCTATCATCCTGCTTCATCAACCAAGCAAGGCAATTTAGGTATAATTTCTATCCTAATTACGAATCATATTGTAAGATGAGAACTTGCTCCCTACATTCCTATGTTCTTGCCTAGGGTTGCTCTTTCAAGCTTTTACCTAAGCATAACATGTATGTTTTTATGGTGATCAAGAATAGAAACAATAATAATGAAGAATGTAAGTCAAAACAACAATTAACAACTCAAACAAAAACAAATTCATGCAATTACAATCATATCACGTGGCCTCAACCCTAGAGGAAGGGTTTTAGCCACTCATGTTCATACAATAACTCAAAAACATGTTTAGAGTAGTGTACTTACAAGAATAGGTAAAAGAGAATGTAAAATTAGTGAACCCTAGGTGAGTTCTTCAATTCTCCCTTCGCTCCTCTACGGTTTCCAGAAAATATTTCATGACAAATGATTCTAGAAGCTAAGGGTTCAATTTATACTAAGCTGAAAAAATGCAAAATTTGGCTTGTGGTGGAATAGCTCCGTGGCACGGAGGTGGACGCGCAAATTTGCCTCCGAGACACGGAGGTAACACGTAAGCTCACTGGAAATCACCTTAAAATGACATTCGGCCGAGGCATGGCGCGATGGCCTGCGTGACACGGCCTCTAGCGCGCAGATGTGCCTAGCGTGGCATGGCGCTGGCGCATAGGCGGCCTGATTTGCTGCATTCTCTCGTGCCTGGCACTGGCGTGGCACGGCGCTGGGCGTGGCACACGCACAGCGTGGCATGCTGCCTGGCGCGACCAACCTTGCCATGGCATGCTTCCTTGCCGACTTTTGCAATTTGCTTCTAAATCCATTCCTCCACTTCACCCACCATTATTTAGTCCCTGAAATACATTTTTCACCGACAGAACAAGGACTAATCATGTTGGTTAGTACACATCCAAATTTACATAAAATCACATGATAATGTAAGTGTATAAATAGACAAACATGACTAAATGAAGTTATAAAATAGCACTTGGGCAAGATATTATGCCCAAGATCACTACCCCACACTTAAAGTCTTGTTCATCCTCGAAAAACCATTTTACATCTCATGCACAGGAAGATTCACACATAGCCAATTGAGAAAGACAATTCAAGCTACATCTACAATGATTGTTTATCGATAGCAAGTTAAAATAGAGCATGCAAGATTTAACCCTTAAAATAAAATATAACTACGTGAAGACTTCCTAACCTCAAGAATTGACTCTTAATCTCAACAAACTCATGCAAATCAATCGACCAAGAAATCCAACATGAATTTTATCCTTCATTAAACATGTGCCCTCACAACAAGAGAGTTACCCATTTTTACGCACACATTTTCAAATCATACTATGTATGGGTATATAAATAAGAATTAAGCTCACTGTCACAAAGATTTCACATGCCAAGTGTATTGACCCATAAGCTTGCCCTTAGTGTATTACTTCATAATTTAAGGATGTTTGAATGTAAGATCAAGTAGGACTTATCGGGTTGTAATTTAAGCTAAAGGACGGGTATGTACTATTATGGATAATAATAGTGACTATCTTTCCCAAGCGCTTTTAATACATTACACATTCATTGCGGACATCTCTTCTCTTACTTCACCTTCATTATTTTCACTCTTAAATTTTGTCTTTTGTTTCCCATTTCTTTAAGCACACTTACATTATTAGTAAGGAGTACTTAAGCAACTTTTTAATTCATTTGTTCTCTTACTCCCAACCAATACTCAAGAATTTTAAAACAAGTGCACCTCTAATCTTTTCCTCAACTCCCGCAACCGTTATTTTTCCTTCTTTTTCACGATTCTCACTCCTTTACTCTTTTAGATTTTTCACTTAAGCGCTTAGGAGTTCTGGAGCAACTTCAAGGCTATTGAAAGAAAAGATTAAGCTTAAGTTGCAACAATCAAAGAATAGGCTTAAGGCTCAATGGGGCTAACTAGGATCAGACATTCAAGGTAGGTAATGCGAGGGATAAAAATTAGGCTCATTCAAAGAAATGCCTAAATCATCTCCTATAATCGATATCCCTCATTTCATTTTATATACACACCAAGAAAGTTCTAGACACTACACAATAGCATGAAATATCCTAAAATCTTACACTCACAGCACATGCTCAATTCAGGACACATTCAACAGACTCTTAACTCAGCTAATCACAAGAATTCAAAATTATGGTTTAAGCACATAGAGTCACATTCAAGAGCCTAGGTGTCTCAAACAAAGTTATACACTTCTTACATGCTTCAACACTGACCACACTTGAATCTTACCATCATGTGTAGCACATAACAAGAACATCAAACCATCAACTAGCTATAGGTTCAAGAACCAAAACCTATTGACTAATTTTCCCTCAAGACGGTAGTCATCCATCCATCGTTGGGAAAAATCCCTAACTATGACTAAATACAACTATGTACAGACAAATAAAATTTTTATTTTTCGGTTCAAAGTGCCCCCGTCAGAAAAGAACCGAAAAGAAATACCAACGGGTGGGGAATCATGCTCAACTCAAAAGTTTTCCTCAACCAATACCTATCAAGCACTAAATTCACCCGAAATCATTAAGCACAAAATTTTGAAATTTCCC
>JACEIK010000493.1:322448-335736 GCA_018107945.1 Datura stramonium | reverse complement strand
ATGTTTAGAGTAGTGTACTTACAAGAATAGGTAAAAGAGAATGTAAAATTGGTGAACCCTAGGTGAGTTCTTCACTTCTCCCTTCGCTCCTCTACGGTTTCCATAAAATATTTTGTGACAAATGATTTTAGAAGCTAAGGGTTCAATTTATACTAAACTGAAAAAATGCAAAATTTGTCCTGTGGTGGAATAGCTCCGTGGCACGGAGGTGGACGCACCAATTTGCCTCCGTGACATGGAGTTAACACGTAAGCTCACTGGAAATCGCCTTAAAATGACATTCGGCCGAGGCATGGCACGATGGCAACGTGGCACGGCACCTAGGATGCGCGATGGCCTGCGTGACATTGCCTCTAGTGCGCAGATGTGCCTAGCGTGGCACGGCGCTGGCGCGCATGCAGCCTGATTTGCTGCATTCCCTCGTGCCTGGAATATGTGTGGTACGGCGCTGGGCACGGCACACGCACAACATGGCACACTGCCTGGCGCGGCCAGCCTTTCCATGGAATGCTTCCTTGCCGACTTTTTCAATTTGCTTCCAAATCCATTCCTCCACTTCACCCACCATTATTTAGTACCTCAAATGCATTTTCACCTACAAAACAAGGACTATCATGTTTGTTAGTACACATCCAAATTTACATAAAATCACATGAAAATGTAAGTGTATAAATAGACAAACATGACTAAATCAAGTTATAAAATAGCACTTGGGCAAGCAATTATGCCCAAGATCAATCTCCTATTTAGTTTATCCTTGAGATTTCGAATTAGAGTAAATTTTCAGTCAGATTTAGATTAATTCATGTGGAATATTGTTCATTTTATTTGTTTCTATATTTTCACTACTTAGTGATCGTATTGATACTTGTTTCCTTTAAAATGATTTTAGCCCTAATTCTATAAATGCAGTAATTAGGGTCTTGAATAATTGATTAGACAGTATTATTTCTTAACTCTATCAGTGTTTGATTCCCATGTTATTTCTATCACATGAATTCTTAGTCAGTTGCATGCTAGTTCAGTCTCAGTTAGAAGGTTAGTATCTTTAGTATCTTTCAGTAATGTCAGCTGATCAGTTTGACTATGCCTCCCAGTTATCAGTTATCAATTAGTTCTTTAGACGGTTACGATGCTTCCAGATAAGCAGCTCTGACTAGTCTGAGAACTACCAGTATCAGTTTCACTTTGTTCTCTAAACGGTTATGACGCTTCCAGATAAGCAGCTCTGGACAGTCTTAGGACACCAGTTACAGTTATCCGATCCGATAAGACACTCAGATTACTTCTAGATAAGTATCCCTGACTTAGTATTGCATTCAAGCTTTGAGCTATCAACTTAGTAGTCAGACTAGGACTATCTAGTAGGAGTAGGACTTAGCATCGAGCGGACCAGGGTTCCAGCGCACCCAGTTCTCAGAACTACATTGCCACCGTAGGTTATTTAACCAAACTGGGCCCAGACAGTGATCTCATAGTTCATGCCTTTATACCCTGGAAAGGTATATTGGGTCCTATCTATGGGGCGTATACATCGAACTCCACGTTTATCTCACGTGGTTATATGTCGATATAGACTCTCCCACATGTCAGTACAGTCTCAGTTCAGTCCAGATCAGTTTAGCTTAAGTCAGTATCTCAGTTCCAGGACATGTTTATGATCATCAACTAGGGTCATTATTGACTATATCAGTTATAGTTCAGTTTTTACCAGTGTATAGTATTTCAGTTGGTCATTTAATGTTATTGCAGTTCAGTTACTTATCCTTTCATGCTTATTGTATCTCCCACTTACTCAGTACATTCGAAGTACTAACACATATTTTCCATGCTTTATTGTATTATGATACAGACACAGGTTCTCAGTCCCAGTATCCTCAGTAGTTCCTCTTGAAGATTCTAGAAGCAGTAGTCCGTTTGGTGAGTCATCATCTTCCGAGGACGTTATTTTCTTTTTCAATTAGTTTCTTTTTAGTCGGACTTTAGAGTTAGCTGGGGGCTTGTCCCAGCAACTCATGACTAGTTGTGGATTTCAGACATAGATGTATAGAATTTCTTTTGGTGATGTTTTATACTTTTGTCAGGATTGATTTTATAAATATCTCTTTTAAAGCTTCTTCTTATGTTTATTTAGCATACCAGTGCAAATGTTAGACCATGGATTAGCTTGGGGTCACTTGTTTGACCAAGTACCATGTCTCAGCCAGGGTGTAGACTCGGGTTAGGGTGGGGGGGCTACAAGACATTATTAGGAAAACTCCCTTTTGTTCATACTCCTTATCGTGTTTTGAACTTTAATTCTAGAAATGTCCTCCTAACTCCTGCTCTATTCATTTTAGTGAAATTATCCCTCCAAAACGATGAAATAGAAGGAGGGTTGGCAATGCCAACTGACCTGCCCCACCAAATCTAGCATCCCCTCAGGATGATCTAGTGTCCTCAGTAGAATTTCGAGCGGAAATCCAGTTGTTGGCTTAGACGGTGACTAACAAAGTGAACCAACAAGTGGTTCCGGTGAATACAAATGGGTCTGCAGAAGTAGCTAGGGTTCGGGAATTCACCCGAATGAACCCTACAACTTTTCATGGATCCAAGGTGGGAAAGGACCCGCAGGAGGTATAGATGGCAGTCAGTGCCAAATTCGCTTTTATTCTCTGTCCTCTCGTTAGGATCAGAAGGCTCACCTGACGTGGTCACGGGTATGTTATGTCTCTTCCATCTAGATGCGTATGCCCTACATGATCCAAGAGACACACTATAATTTGTGACACCCTATGTAGCTGTTCATTTTGAAATCAGTTTATAAGTCTTCTTAGAACCATTCTCAGTCTCTACCCCAGTTGGTGAGTCAGTTAGAGCCAGCCGGGTGTATAGAAAATGCCCAATATCAGTATTGAGTAAAGTCATTCTAGTTGATCTAGTAGAGCTAGACATGGTGTATTTAGACCTCATTCTTGGCATGGATTGGTTACACTTTGGTTATGCCTCAGTCGACTGCAAAACTAGAGTTGTCAAATTTCAATTCCCCAATGAGCCAATCTTAAAATGGATTGGTAGTGTTTTAGCGCTTAAGGATCAGTTTATTTCCTACATTAAGGCAAAGAAGCTCATTTATAAAGGGTGCATCTTTCACCTAGTTTGGGTCAAAGATTCTATCTTCGAGACCCAAACGATTTAGTCAGTTCCAATTGTCAGTGAATTCCCTGACTTGTTTCCCAAAGATCTTCCTAGAGTCCCTCCCGAGCGGGAAATAGACTTCGGCATAGACCTTCTTCCATACACTCATCCCATTTCTATTCCACCGTATAGAATGGCTCCAGCTGAGCTTAAGGAGTTGAAGGAACAACTAAAAGTCCTTCTTGATAAGGGTTTCATCAGGCCCAACATCTCTCCATGGGGTGCTCCAGTATTGTTCAAAAGAAGGACGGTTCCCTCAGAATGTGTATCGACTACCATCAACTAAATAAGGTTAAAGTTATGAATAGGTATCCCCTACACAGGATTGATGACTTGTTCGATCCACTTCAGGGAGCCAATTGTTTTTCCAAGGTAGATCTCAGGTTGGGGTATCATCAGCTTAGGGTCAGGGAATGTGATATATCGAAAACAACCTTCAGAACTCAATATGGTCACTATAAATTTGTGATTATCTCCTTTGGACTAATTATTGCCCCTGCAGTTTTCATGGACCTGATGAACAGGGTATTCAAATAGTATTTGGATGTTTTCATCATTGTGTTCATAGACGACATTTTGGTGTACTCCAGAAATAAGGAAGAGCATGCTAACAATCTAAGGATGGTGCTGTAGATTCTCAGAAACCTTTAGCTGTTCACTAAATTTAGAAAATGGGAATTCTGACTGAAGTCTGTGGCTTTCCTTGGTTAAGTGGTTTCAAATGAGGTTATTTAGGTAGATCCTCAGAAGATAGTAGTGGTGAAAGACTGGCCGAGACATACTTCCCCAATAGATATCAGAAGTTTCCTGGGTCTAGCCAACTATTACCGATGATTTGTGGAGGGATTTTCTTCTATCGCGTCTCCTCTAATTAAACTAACTCAGAAAAAGGTGAAGTTTCAACAGTCAGATGCATATGATAAGAGCATCCATGAGTTGAAGACTCGACTCACTATTGCTCCAATTTTGACCTTGCTAGAAGGAAAAGATGGGTTCATAGTCTATTGTGATGCTTCCAAAGTTGGCATCAGTTTCTTTCTGATGCAGTGGGGTAAGGTGATAGCTTATGCCTCCAGACAACTCAAGGTTCATGATAAGAATTATCCAACTTATGATCTTGAATTGGCGACAGTGGTGTTTGCTCTAAAAATATGGAGGCATTACTTTTATGGGGTTCATGTGGATGTTTTCACCGATCATAAGAGCCTTTAGTACGTGTTCAGTCAGAAAGATGTAAACCTTCGTCAGAGAAGGTGGTTAGAGTTACTGAAGGATTATGACATGAGCATTCTATACCACTAAGCAAGGAGAATATGGTGGTTGATTCCCTAAGCAGGATGTCCATGGGGAGCGTTGCTCATGTTGAAGAGGGCAGAAAAGAACTGGAAAAGGATATTTGNGTTGTCCAAATATGCGTCGGAGATGGTGGATAATCAGAGGGCTCAGGTGCATGTTGAAGAGGGCAGAAAAGAACTGGAAAAGGATATTTGTAGGTTAGCTCGGTTGGGAGTGCAATTGGTGGATTCAGCTGAGGGTGGAGTAGTACTACAGAGTGGATGATATTCCTCATTAGTTGTTGAGGTTAAGTCAAAACAGGATGAAGATCCCATACTGCTTAAGCTGAAAGAAGCAGTTTTACGAAAAGAAGTGAAGGCTTTCTCCGAAGGGGGAGATGGTGTGCTTCGTTACCACGACAGACTTTGTGTTCCGGACGTGGGTGACTTTAGACAGAAAATACTTGCAAAAGCAAATAGCTCCAGATATTCTATCCACCCAGGTGCCACTAAGATGTACCGTGACCTACGGGAAATCTACTAGTGGAGCAACATGACGAGAGATATTGCAGAATTTGTGTCCAAGTGCCTGAACTTCCAGCAGGTTAAGGTGGAACACCAAAGACCTGGGGTTATGAATCAAGATATCAACATACCTATGAGGAAGTGGTAAGAAGTGAATATGGACTTCATTACAGGTCTACCTCGTACTCGTCGGCAACATGCTTCAATTTGGGTGATAGTAGATCGAATAACCAAGTCAGCATATTTCCTCCTAGTTAAAACTATAGGCTTTGCTGAGGATTATGCTACGCTGTACATCCGAGAGTTGGTTAGACTACATGGAGTTCCCTTATCATTATTTTGAATAGAGTTACCAGTTCACCTTGCATTTCTGGAAGTCATTTCAGAAAGGACTCGGTACTCAAGTCAAGCTCAACAAAACATTTCACCCTCAGACAGATGGACAAGATGAGCAGACGATTCAGACCTTAGAAGATATGCTGAGAGCTTGTGCAATCGACTTCAAGGGTAGCTTGGATGATCACCTTCTCTCATCGAGTTTGCATACAACAACAACTACCACTCCATATATTCAAATGGCCTCGTTTGAGGCATTATATGCTAGGAGGTGTAGGTCTCCTATAGGGTGGTTTGAAGTTGGCGAAACTACCTTGATAGGACCAGACTCAGTTCATGAAACTATGCAGAAAGTGCAACTTATTAGAGAAAAGTTGATAACAGATCAGAGCCAAAAGATATCATATGCGGGTGTGAGGAGGAGAGAGTTAGAATTTGATGATTGGGGTTATCTAAAAATTTCACAGATAAAAGGGGTGATGAGGTTTGGAAAGAAAGGAAAACTCAGTCCGAGGTATGTAGACTCTACAGGATTTTGAGGCGAATTGGAAATATGGCCTATGAGTTAGAATTACCTTCAAAGTTAGCATTTGTGCACCCAGTCATCCGTGTGTCAATGTTGAAGAAGTGCATCGGTGATCCAACCTCTGTTGTGCCACTAGATAGTGTGGGAGTGAAGGATAGTCTATCTTATGAAGAAGTTCCAGTTTAGATCCTAGACTGTCAAGTTCATAAGCTGAGAAACAAGGAAGTCGCTTCAGCGAAAGTCTTGTGGAGGAACCAGTTAGTTGAGGGAGCCACTGGGAGGCAGAAGCAGACATGATGGCCAAATATCCCTATTTATTCCCTTCTAGTTCAGTTTCAACATTAGGTATTAAATTCCTCCTCAATACTCTATTCAGTTCAGTATTCATCAGCTCTAGTCAGATTTTCAATATGCATCCTAGTTGCATCAACTCAGTTAGCATGGTTAAATCAGTTCGGAGTCAGTCACTCCTTCAGAAATAAGTTTATAGTCTCAATCTGGGGATTGCAGCTCTCTTTCCAATTTTTCCAGCAGTTTTAGCCTTCATTAGAGGACGAATGATCCCAAGGGGAGGTATTGTAACACCCCAAAACTTTCCTAGATCAAACTTAGACCTTGCATGAAAAACCTGGGGAAAACCAGAAAACAATTATCTCAGAACGGCGAAGACAATGAGTCGTTATCAGTAGTAAAAACCCATTGTCTGGGTCGTGATCAGCCCTGTCAATTGTCCTTCTGGGGCCAACGAGACATGGAACGACCCATTGTGAGGAACAACGAGTTGTCTTGTCACTCATTGCCTTCCCCACTCAGAGATCAGTTAAACCCCTTTCTAGGAGCCCACGAGTCAAATAATGAGCCATTGTTTGATGTAACAACTCGTGATGTGACTCGTTAGTTGGAGCTCCAAGGTGTTGTCGACAAACCCCTTTCAGTGACAACGAGTGGAAACAACGACCCGTTGTACTATACAATGAGTCATTGTGTCCACCTGTAGTGACAAGCCCCAAAATCCTTCAGGATTCCAGTATCCAAGACGAGAGGTGACAACAACTCGTTATCTCAACCAACAAGTCATGGTGTCACCCATTAAAGAGAGGGTCCAATGTTATGTAATCCCTGCCAGTGGTCACGAGAGGTACCAATGACCCATTGGTTCACCCAATGAGTCATGGTCCCCCTCATTTCCAATTTCTAGTGAGCCAAATTTCAGGCCCAGGACCAACGATTGGTCCCAATGAGTTGTGGTGTCAACCAATGACTCGTTGTGTGACCTGTTGGTCTTGGTTGACCAGTTTACCAAATTTTATTTCAGGGGGATTTTCATAACTTCCACCTATTTTGGTTCCTAAACTACATCATTTTGGGCACGTTTTAGAGATAATGAAAGGAATAATCGACTAAGTCCTTTAATTTTTAACTCAACTCTCGTTCTTCAAAGCAAAAAAGTTACAGACAGACTTCTCAGGGCAAAGCTAGGGCATTCAATCTTCTTCTCAGTTTCTCAAGGATTTTCTCAGGAATCTTCCACCATGTATGTGGGAATTCAATAAGGAAATTGTTCTTTCATTGTGTCCCAAAAACCCTTCCATAATCTCCTATCAGTTCTAGCCCAGAGATTTCGAATTAGAGTAAATTTTCAATCAGATTCCGATTAATTCATGTGGAATGTTGTTCATATTATTTGTTGCTATATTTTCACTATGTAGTGATCGTATTGATACTTGTTTCCTGTAAAATGATTTTAGCCCTAACTCTATAAATTCAGTAATTAGGGTCTTGCATAACTGATTAGACAGTACTCTTGGTTGACTCTATCAGTGTTGGAATTCCTATGTTATTGCTATAACATGAATTCTTAGTCAGTTGCATGCTAGTTAAGTCTCAGTTAAAATGTTAGTATCTTCAGTATCTTTCAGTAATGTTAGCTGATCAGTTTGACTATAGTCAGTTCTTGAGGTGTCAGTAATGCCTCCTAGTCATCAGTTAGTTCTTTAGACGGTTACCATGCTTCCAGATAAGCAGCTCTAACCAGTCTTAGAATTACCAGTATTAATTTCAGTTTGTTCTCTAGATGGTTACAATGCTTCTAAATAAGAAGCTCTGGCCAATCTTAGAACACCAGTTATCGTTATCCGATTCGATATGACTCTTACGATACTTCCAGATAAGTATCCCTGACTTAGCCTTGGGCCCCCAACTTCGAGCTATCAGCTTAGTAGTTAGACTAGGACTATCTAGTGGGGGTAGGATTTAGCATCGAGCGGACTAGGGTTCCAGCGAACCCAGGTTCCCAGAACTACATTTCCACGATAGGTTATTTAGCCCAACTGAGCCTAGATAGTGATCTCACAATTCACGCCTTTATACCCTGATAAGGTATATTGGGTCCTATCGATGGGACGTATACATCGAACTCCACGTTTATCTTTGATATGCCGTTATTTTACGACACTTTCGACGCTTAAAACCAAGAAATTATGCACATTCCGGGTATGTTTACATAGGTATGATGTGTTTTGCGCCTAATGTTGCAGGAAAATAGGTTCAGAAGTGAACTGGGTGAATTTATATTGAAAATGCTTGAAAAGGTGACTGCCAGGTACTTCACGAGTCATTAGCAGGACGCACGACTCGTTGCTGAAGGCGTGGGTGAAAGATGGATTTTGAAGATGCAAGACAGTGTACCTGATGAGTTGATGGAATGACTCATTACATCTGGTAACGAGTCGTGAGGTCAATTGTGAAGGCTGAGAGAGAAAATCTTAACAAAGTGACCAATGGAGTTGACGATACACATAACGAGTCGTCACGTGATGAAATGACTCGTTGGCAGATTACTGGAACCAACCGTAAGGTGCACTGGAACTTTTGAAGAGTTATACCACGAGGAACCTAATGACTCGTGCTCAGGAACGACGAGTCGTTAGGTGACCCATTGCCACAATTGGGTGCGATGTTGAGGACGACTATTTTAAGCAAGGCACGACTCATCGGAAGGCTAAACGAATCGTCACCAAGCCCGTTGCCACTGCCGACCTAGTTTCCAGTTTTTGTTAGGAAAAGGATTTCTTGAAACTATAAATGCACAATTTAGGTTTATTTTTAGAGAGACAGTTAGAGAATAATTCAAAGAGCCGATTTTATTAATTTTCAAGTAGGATTTTGGTGTTGTACGATTTTTCTTGAATCAAGAAACGAGATTTACAATTTTGTTCTTGAATTTAAGGATCAAAATAAACATTGGAATTTATTCATCAATTTTGGAGTTTTATTCAATCTACTTTGTTTTTCTTTTACGATAATTTGTAAGTTGCAATGATGATTTATTCAATAATTTATGATTGTGATCATACAAACATGAGTAGCTAAACCCATAACTAGATTTGTGGGAACCAAGATGAATTAACACACATAGGTAAAATACTTACTGATTCTTGAGCGGGGTTTTATGCATGTATTGTTTTTCCCTTCACTTTGATTGATTCTTGACGGTTGAAAACGTTAGGACTTTCCTTTTTCTTACTTACTGGACAAAGGAGGTAATGAATGGGAAAAGGGATTAACAAAGGAGATTTGAGGCTATCAACCCTCATCTAATAGCTTGAACATGTCCGGGGATAGCTAATCCGATATTAAGGGTAAGGGTCAATTAAAGTACACCCGTATACCAAGTTGCGTGGTGATAATCATATAGATAGGGGACCAACCATTTAGGTAAACCTAACTTACCAATATTGCATGTTAAACACCGGAATAGATCACTACTATAAGACTTGTGGCTATGAAGTCTTGGGGAACACAATCCTAGTCAAGTCGTTAATTGAATACAAACCAATTTGATCTAAGTATTCAGTAGTTTTACTTTTGTTTATTATTATATTTGTTTCCCCCTTCGGAAATAAGAAACTCAATAGTAACATTTATTCCCATTAACTTAAGTTCTTACCATATTCCCTATGGGATCGACCTCAAACTTTGTTGGGTTCTGTATTTGACAATCGACTTATTATATCTCAATTGCGAGGTGTAATTTGGGTGACATCAAATTTTGGCGCCGTTGCCGGGGAATACGGCTAAGGCTTTTGTTAATTGTGTTTGCTTTACTATTGGTTCTTATTTCTTTTTTTTTCTTTTGTTGTTTTGGTTGCTTAACAGGTCTTAGGTTTGTGCATGCCTGATATGAGGAGCCAAGGAAATCCCCTGGTTCCAATTGATCACGAAATTGAGCAGATGTTAAGAGACATAAGAAGAACGGCCAACATCCAAGAGCAGGAAACCGAGGACCAAGCCACAACAAGAATGTTGGCTGAAGAGCAAGCTCGATCTGGATATCGTGAGTTAGCTAGAGTTGCTGAAGAGAAACATCTAGCTACAGAAGCAGAGCGAGCTAGATGACGCAGAGGTCTAGAAAACCAGAGACACCGGTATTTTGATGAAGAGGATGATGCTGATATAGATGAAGCCGGTGCCACTGGAGCTATAGTCCCTCTTCCTTTGCCTGTTGGGGCAAAGTTTGACATCACCAGTACAATGATCCAACTATGCAATATGAAGGGAATATTTGCAGGTCATGCATCTGATGATGCCCACACTCACTTGACAAATTTCGTTGGTATATGTAAGGCATATAAGCAATCAGGGGTGAGCCAGGATGCAATTAGACTGAGGTTATTTCCATTCTCTCTAGTGAGTGAGGCAACGATGTGGTTGGCTGAGCTACCGAATGATTCTATTACTACTTGGGGAGAGCTTAATAGAGCTTTTCTTGAAAGGTTCTTCCTACCATCCAAAGTGTTGCAGTTGAAAGATGAAATATATAACTTCAGACAGCTAAATTCTGAGGCACTCCATGAGACCTGACTGCGTTTCAACAAAAAGCTCAAAAGGGTGCCAAATCACAGGATTCCGGATGATACATTGTTGGAGATCTTTTATAGGTCTCTAAATTCCAACACCAAGGCGGTGACTAATACCATCTCCGGAGGAACTTTTATGAGCCACAGTTATGCAGAGGCTACAGAGTTGTTAGATAGAATCACCAAAACCAACCGAGCTTGGCACATTAGAGAGTTGGAGATTCCGACTAGTTCTTATGCGGTTGGTATGTCTGCAGAACAGAGGAGAAAAGATGAGTAGCGTGATCAAGATATTGCGGAAATAAAGACCACTATGGGGTTGCTTGACAAGCACTTGATGGGGGTCGGAGTAGAAAAGGTAAATGCTGTGGGTTCTCAGGGCAAGGCCCCGAGAAATGACGGTTGTGAATCTGAGTTTGAAGAAGAAGTTAATTATTTGAATGATCAGAGGGAGGGTTTCCAAACCAACACCCAAGTTTCTAACCATGACTCTTGGCGTCATGGTCAAGGGAACAAAGGTTGGAACTTTTATAAGGATAATAATTACAACCGGGCTTAATTCCTTGACAATGGGGACTGGAAGAAGCGTGAGGAGTTCAAAAATGATAGGAGCGGTCTATATGTTCCTCCTCGAAACCGTGAGCCAGAGTCCAGTGGTTCAAGGGTTGAGGACATGCTGTCCAAAGTACTCAAGCAGATGGAGACAACAGATAGCCACTTTAAGGAGCTCCAAGCTCATATTTCTGGTTTAAATCAAAAGGTGGAGTCACATGCCATGGCGATCAGGCAGATTGAGCAGCATATGAGTCAGATGTCTGTTGAAATGAATCAGAGGAAGAAAGGCACACTTCCCAGCAACACAGTGCAAAATCTGAAAAATGATATTCATTGCATGGCAGTCACTACTAGGAGCGGGAAGGCCACAGTTGATCTCCCACGCCAGTTGTAATTAAGGAGTCAGAGAAGCCTGTGTTGATAAATGAAGATGGTGTAGCGGATTTCAAAAACCCAACTTTGGTTGGGGACTCAGACATGCAAACTGCTCCAAGTAATGCAAGGGAACAAGGAGCTGTCCATGGGAAGGAGAAGGAGGCACAACAAAAACTTACAGCAATCCTGAGACCTTCTCCTTATCCACAATGTTTGAAGAAGAAAGCCAAAGATGGGAAGTATCAAAAGTTTATCTCTATGCTTAAGCAGCTGTCGGTGAAAATCCCATTGGTTGAGGCACTTGAGCAGATTTTCGGATATGCCAAATTCCTGAAGGACCTCGTCACTAGAAAAAGGACTGTAAGTTTAAAACCTGCCGATAATTTGCACCACTGTGGTTCCATCACTACATGGGTTCTAGCTTAGAAGAAGGAAGACCCTGGTGCGTTTACTATACCTTGCACCATCGGGGAGGTTGAGTTTGCCAGGGAGCTTTTGTTGCGCTCCAGCGTACTCGCCAGCGTACGCGGTCGTACAAGTAATATAGTGGCCCTTTTTAAGAGTCAGATGTCGAACCCATAGGGACTGGACCAATTCAACAAATTATGAAGTTCAAGTGTAAGATTAACCTTCACAAGTGTTGATTATAGAAGTTTTCGGTAAATTAGAATTAAGTTTTGGAGTGGTCACAAAACAATCTAGAAACGATATAATAAGAAACTAGAGCTAAGGCCGGATAATCATGCAATGCTACACTTTGTAATGGTTCACGTATGAAATTATTAATTGTTGTCTCACATAGTTGGAAATGCGATGTTCATGGTCTCTCGAGCCTCTAAACACGACAAACTAGCCTCACAACTACATCGTTGAGCGGGGGATGTGACATCCTAGTTCGTGGGAAATTCAACTACATGGATGTGGTTTACGGGGTTCGTGCTATTGATTAGGGACTTCCATACCTCTAATCATTTAACCTAACTTAGCTTCACAACTACTTCTATGAGTGGTGGAGAGACAATTCTAAGTCGTTGTCTTACTATCATCCCGTTTTATCAACCAAGCAAAGCAATTTAGGTATATTATTTATCCTAATTGCAAATCATATCGAAAGATAAGAACTTGCTCACTACATTCCTATGCTATTTCTTAGGGTTACTCTTTCAAGCTTTTACCTAGCTTAACATGTATGTTTTCATGGTGATCAAGCATAAAAACATCCATAAAAAAAGAATGTAAGACAGAACGTCAATTAACAACTCAAACCAAAACGAATTCATGCATTACAATCATATCATGCGGCCTCAACCCTAGGGGAAGGGTTTTAGCCACTCATGTGGGTACAATAACTTAAAAATATCGTTAAAGTAGAGTACTTACAAGAATAGGTAAAAGACAATGTAAACTTAGTGAACCCTAGGTGAGTTCTTCACATCTCCCTTCGCTCCTCTATGGTTTTAAGAAAATATTTTGTGACAAATGATTTTAGAAGCTAAGGGTTTAATTTATAGTAAATAGGAAATTTGCAATTTTTGGCCTGTCATGGAATGGATCCGTGACACGGAGGTGAACGCACCAATTTTCCTCCGTGCCACGGAGGTAACACGGAAGCCCATTGGAAATTGCATCCTCGGCAGGTCTTGCGCGAAGTGCTTGCACGA